>NW_020769387.1:4044021-4056063 GCF_900518735.1 Pseudonaja textilis | reverse complement strand
TTCTATTCTATTCTATTCTATTCTATTCTATTCTATTCTATTCTATTCTATTCTATTCTATTCTTTCCCATTCCTACTCTACTCTACTCTATTTAGTCCAATCAGAATAGAGCTGGAAGGGACCCTATTCCATTCCATTCCAATCCCATTCCATTCTTACATGCAGTCATACATACATATTTCTGCAGGGATGGTGGCAGTCATTTTAATGATAGAAATACGCCACCTGACTCCCTTTTCAAATGACGGTCGGGTAAAAATGGAACAGTGTTGCTTTTTCTTGTGGTGTAATTCCATATATTCTGGCTCCTTAGGTGCTAAATTTTGGCTGGGGTGGCAGAAAGAGATCGAACTCCTCGCCGACGTCGCCTATTTCACCCTCACTACCCTTTCAGGTAAATGATTCCATCTGTTTATTTCTGCTGCATTTGTAATCACCTCTTCGGAGTTTCTGTCATTGGTTGCCTTTTTTTTCCACCCCCATTTCAGGATATCAAACCCTTGGTGAAGAATACGTCAATGTCATCCAAGTAGACCCATCCAAGAGGAAAGTCCCTTCGTTGAGACGCCGGGCCGTTTTGGTCGCTCTGCACACTGTTTTGCCTTACTTGTTAGACAAGGGACTGTCCCTGTTGGAGCAGGAGCTCGAGGCGGCCTCCAGCGGGTTACAGATTCTGCACAGCCGGAATCTGTGCGTGTTCCAAAGTCGGGCGCTACTCCGAAGCTGGTTGCAGAAACGAGCCAGGCGATTAACCGAGGGGCAGAGAACGTTCCTCGCTCAGGCTGTTCATATCGTCAAGCAAAGCATCCCATTGCTGCAGAGGTTGCATTTAGCTGTCTTTTACATGAAGGGCATCTTCTACCATTTCTCTAAAAGGACAACAGGGATCACCTATGTGAGTGGCTTCCCACATGCTCCAGTTTCTCAGTTTGGGCACCGTCACAGACGTAGAGAATCAACTTAGTCAATGGTGCCATCGTTGTTTTTTTTCCTGGAATGTTTGGTGTAATGGTTAAGGTGCTTGCTGGTCTAGAAACCAGGACACTTGTGAATTCTAGTTGCGCTTTACAGGTGAGAGCTAGCTAGGTAACTTTGGGAAAGTCTCTTTTGCCTCAACCCACCTCACAAGGGTGATGGTTGTATGGAAATGAGAACGGAGGAGTATTAGGTATGTTTCATCATCTTCATTTAATGACTCCTTGCGGGGTGGAGACTGGGCAACTGAATGGAGCCAGCAGAGTGTTCTAAATGGCCAGATGCCCTTCCCTGCCGCCAATGAGGAGTTTTGTTCAGCGGATAATATTCTCATTGTTCCCAGAGAGAAATATCTGCCTCTACCTAGGATTGAACTCATAGCCTGCTGATTATGAGGCGAGAGCTCCCCCTCTAAGGCCACCGCAACACTCTACTATTAGGTCTGTTTGCTGCCTATTTAAAAAATAATAAAGGGACAAAATTCTAATAAAAAATAAAAATTTCCTTGATCGGGAGATATTCCACAACGCCTCAAAGCGTTGCAGGCAGCGCTATTTGCAGGCAGCTCGTGATTTTAAAAAGGATAGCCTTTCTCACACGCAAAACATTTGGACAGAGCTGCTCCTGGAACAAAATCCTTCTTCAAGCATTTAAGTATTAATTAACCTCCCGCCGATGGTTTTACTTGATTTTTCTGCTCTCCAGTTACGCTCTGTGGGTTCCACCGAAGACGACCAAAGCATTCGATCAAGTTACAGGCTGCTTGGAATCGTTTCGTTCCTGCACCTGGGGCTGACCCTTGGCATCTACGCGTACAACTTCCAACATCGGCAGAGGGCACGGAAAGAATGGAAGCTACACCGTAATCTCTCCCATCTGATGTATAAAGTCTGGATTATTATTTTTTTTTTTAATGTCCAGGGAATGTAGAGAATTGATATCAACAAGTAGCACCTCACCAGCATTTGAAATTTAGCTTTTAACTAAATTAAAATTAACTCCCACCTGGGAGTTAAGCGGTACAGTAGAACCTCTGGTCATGAACGCTTCTGACTACGACCAAATCGGGTTCCGACCAAAAAATTCACAATTTTGTTTTTTCCAAAGCCAATTTTCCCTTCTGCGCCATTTTTTTTTTCTTTTTCGAAGCGTCAAATTTTTAAAATTAGGTTTGGGTCATGACCAAATCAGGGTACGACCAAAGTTACGGAACAAATTATGGTCACGACCAGAGGTTCTACTGTATCAAGTTAAAAATGACTTTAAAACTACACCCCAGAAATATAGGTTTGTAGGTATTCTACTTTAAAATGTATTATTCTAATAAGGCTTTTTATCGTAGCGCACAACCTGGACTTTCGGCCTATGGAATATTGAGTTTTAAAGTAGTAAAAATACATGACCGAAGCACATAATATTGTAAGACCAGGAAAAAAAAAGTAGATCAAAGAAATGGCTATATTTATGTATGACCATGTTTGTAGATTCTGTGCAGAGGGAGATTTGTAGTTTCCTAAAACTTACTTCTTGCAGAGATTTGGAATTGCCTTTCTCGCCGTAGAATAATGGTGTCTAATGTCATTTCCTTCAGAAGCCAACCCGAAGAGAAGATCCTTAGCCGCAATTCGCGCTGCTCGCTGTGCTTAGAAGAACGCCGACATGCTACAGCCACACCGTGTGGGCACCTCTTCTGCTGGGAGTGCATTACTGCGTGGTGTAACACCAAGGTGTGTGTTGCCTCCCCGAAACTTTGCCCCAAAGCGTGCGGCTTTTTCTTCCTGTTGTAAATGTCTACAGCCATGTATACACAGGCGTTAAGATTCTGCTTTCTCCTTGGAGATTAGAAATTCTCTAGGAACAAAAAGTCTTTGCTACAGGGGAAAAAAAATTAATAGGTGATTTTTTTTTACATGCAGTTTTGATCCTCCCATACCTACAACTCAAAGTTGCAAAGTTCATCTGTAGTTCTGAGCAGACTAATTGGCTGCAAGACCAGTTTTATAAATTTATAATGCTTGAAACTTGAGAACTACTTTGGTTTATACATTAAATCATGTCAAAAAAAAGGGAATTATTTTATGCAAGGAGGCTGCCTTAAAGACAAGGAGAGTTTTTAAAGCAATTTGAAGGGTTTACATTTCCTAATCCTTTTTTTCCTTCCCCACAGGCTGAGTGTCCTCTGTGTAGAGATAAATTTCAGTCCCAGAAGCTGATCTATCTTCGACACTTCCGGTAAATGGATGCAAACTGCGAAGAGACAACGAAAATGCAAGCTTTGAACGTGTAATGAGATTTTTATTTTGATAAATAAATTGCCCTGATCGAATGGAAAGTCAAAACATTCTGACTTTCACTGCCTCGACAAGAAGATACAAATCTGTATCAGTTTAAAACAAACTGCTGCTTGTCCAGCTGTATCTGAGAGCTTCTGAGGTGAGGAAGGAGGGTCATCTCAAAAGCAGTTTGGAGTTCTAAAGACTTTTACCCATCCTAGTGAATTTCGAATTCCGCGGTTTTCTTTTAAGCATACCTTTGGCATTAATAGCAATCTCTACCCACCCGCTTCCCAACTTACCTGACGCACAACTGCATCACCCCACTTATGGTGGGACTGGTTTTTAAAATGCTCCAGAAGGATTTAGTTATTGTTATTTAGTCAATAACTAGATTAGACCTAATCTAGTTCTTGTGGGATGCCGGGCTTGTAAAACAGGTTAGACGGTGCTTTGGATTCAATTCTATTCAAGACTTGGCTGGTTTCAAAATCCAGCCAAGCTTCCATCAGCACCTCTGAAGCACCTCTTAAAGTGTCTCTTGGCAAACCTCAAAATAGCAGATTCAACCAGTGGTAACGAAGTTTACACGTCCGTCCGTCTTTTTTTTGGTATTACCAACTTTTTTTAATGCACTTTAAAGCTGGATGGAGCTTGAGAGGGAAATGCAAGTATTAAGAAAGTGCAGCTCTCTAGATACTTGTGATATGCTGCCCTGCACTCTAAGGAGCTATCTTGAACATTCAGAAGTGGTTGGAAGGCCACACCTGATGTTGCAACACAGCCAAGCCCAATAGAAAAACCGCACCACCTTGGTGAATTATGCTGGAATGTGCTGAGCATATACCCATAGAATCAACCTAAGATCCATTGTGTGTTTGTCTGGTTTCAATAGCCTTTTTCTTCCAAAAGATCCTACTTTTAAATGGGGGGAGGGGGCAATGGCACTTAGTCCCTTGTCATCAAGCTGGAAAAAAAAGACCACTTTAAAAGGAAGCAGAATTTCCTATTCCCACAAAGAGCGCACACGACCCCTTCCTTTAAAAAAAAAATGGTGCAAAGGAGAAATGGAGTTATTTGGCACAGAATATTTGAGTATGTTATCACTCTGCCAAATGTACTAGTCAATAGCTATTTGTCTTTCAAGATAATGTGTGTAACAATATGCAAAGGGCTGTTTTTATTGAGACAGCTAAAATACAATATATGCCACAAGATTAAAATATACATATTTTAAGAGAACAGGGCAGAGAGAAAACTTTTTAAGCATAATACATAGCTCTTTACATTTGTTTTATAAAGATGGCTGGACCCGAGAATGGCATGAGGTCTTCCTTTTAATAAACTTTTTTTGGAATTTAAAAAGTCACTTGATAAAACTGTCCGTAGCTATTTCACATCAAAAATGCTTGACATGCAGGTTGTTTTAGATTTCTCTCCATAGAAAATTTAAGTTTGGGTAAAAGCTCCATAAAGTTCAGTCTGCCAGTCCAATCTAGTTGCATCTTGGAAAGGGCAACGAAGCAAACTTTTTTTTTTAAAAAAAAACCCTTTATCAAAGAAATGTGTCAGAATACCCTTTACCTAATGTCATTCTCTCTCTCTCACACACACACACACACACACACGTAATTTTTTTCCAAAATTTAGAAAAAAAAAATCACGGAAGAATTGGCATAATTACAAAATAAGCAGATGACTAAACAAAAACCTTAACAAATAAAATTACCACGCAGCCCGTCCTACGCCTCTTCGTTCTAAAAGCCAAGCTTGATTCCATCAGTCAATCTAGACAGGTTTTATTCGAAATGCCCAAGTTAAGTTAAAACTAGCACAGAGGTATTAATCACTTTCTGCATCCCGTTCTATTACAATTCGTTCGTTTCAGCAAGCTACAGTGCGCAGATTGAGTTGCGGAGGGGGGGAAATTATCAATATTCTTCCTTCCCATACTAACTGTTGGCCTCCCAAAGAATATTCAGATTCTACCGTGTTTCCCTGAATATAAGACCCTCTTATTTTATTTTATTTTTTCCACCAAAGGCGCCGGGTCTTATTTTCAGGGGAACTCATCCACTGAGTTAACCTCACTTGTGCACGTGACCCTTGGCCTCCTTTTTGCTATCAGAGGCATTGAGGAACTTCTTCTGTGGCCGGCAAGGCTTTCCTGAAAGCCTCTGCAGCCGGTATCGTAGCTGATATCAGTACCAGCTCCAGAGGCCTCCAGGGAAGCCTAGAAGAAATGGGCTGGCGAGGCAGGTGTTGGGGTGTGCGAGGCCTGGCTACGACGGTCCAAAGGGAAATAGCAGGGAAGCTCCAGCCTAGCTTAATTTTTACCCGTCCACTCTGGAGTGGGTGGGATCTTCATTAGGGCTTATTTTGGGAGAAAGGCTTATATTGGGCGCACGTGTAAAAAAAAACAAAACCAAACCCAAGCTAGGACTTACTTTCAGGGTAGGTCATATTTTTGGGGGAAACCGGGGAATCGCCTACCTACTTTGTTCTGCTTGGAATGCGCGCAGGAGGCCTCCTTCAGAAGTTGGTGAAGCCACAGCCAGCCAAATTTGGAAAGCCCAAATCCCAGGGCCCTCAGATCCCAGAGAGACACGTACCTATGTGTAAACCTGTGATAACTTCCAAAGGGGGGGGGGGAGGGGAAGAGAGAGAGAGAGAGAGAGAGAGAAGGGGGAAAGAAGCCGTGGACGGATAAAGCAGTTTGTTCCCAGAGCCACAAAATTCAAAAGATGTTTATCCTGTGGACATGGAAAGGCATTAAGAGCCAGCCACACACACACACACACACACACACACACACACACACACACACACACACACCCCTCTCCAATCCACAGAAGAGACGGAAACGAATCCTCTGGACCGCTTATGGATGACTGATTACCAAGAACAGAGGCATCGTTACAATGGTTCAAAACCGGTCTTTTTAATTATGACGCTGGGGGTGGGTTGGGGGCAGTTGGTCAGCAAGGGGTTTTTTTGGGGGGGGTGGGGAGGGGTGTTTCTAGCTAGCAAAAGTCTTCCCTGGGTCTTCTTTTCCTTTATATCTCCTCTTGCCGTGGGTGAACGGTATATATCGGTATTTTATCATATGCTGGAACGACAAAAAAACACAGGTCTTAAAAGGCGCCGCCTCCATTTTTTTCCCCCCCTCCTCCCCGTCTTCCAAACCGCGAGAAAACGCCTGCAAAGGCCGATCTATCAGACAAGATGAAGCCCAGAGTCTCCAACCTTGGCAAGTTGAAGACCTGCGGGACTTCCAAAACTCCCAGAATTCCTTGAGCTAACAGGACTGGAGGAGGAATTCTGGGAGTTGAAATGCACAAGTCTTAAAAGCTGTCGAGTTTGAAGGCCTCTGCGTTTAAGCTACGGTTTTCCGAGCACCGAACGAGGCTCTTAAATTAAGCCACAAATCGTTGGGCTTTACGTGCTCTAGGGACGCGGGCTCACCTAACAGACCGGGGTTACCACGATCTGCGGTTTGAAGAGCAGCTCCAAACAAGCCACCTTTTCGGGATCAAGGGTACTGTCTCCCCTGTCACCCTTTCGGCAACGGGGGTGTAGCCGGCTCAATCTGCTCGGCGTGAAAGCATAAATTTTATTACTTTGATATAATCCATCTCACCCGTTCCTCAAAACGGGGCAGGAGCATTTGTGCTTCTTTAGCGCGCCAAACCTGGTTAGTTGTATTTATTTTGCTTCCCAGGGCTATGCTAGTACGGTCCGTTCCCCCCCCGCCCCTCTCCCAAATGGGTGAGCATCTCAACTGTCTCACCCCGCCACCATTTCACGGTCACAAAGCAGGCTTGTCTAATCTTGTCCACTTTTTAAGACCGGTAGACTTCAATTCCCAGAATTCCCCAGCCAGCACATGATTACTGGTGATTGAATTCTGGGAGTTGAAGTCCACCAGTCTTAAAAAGTGCCCAAGGTTGGACATTCTGGTCTCTGGAGCCTTCTGCACTCACCTTGATTTGCCTCTTCATCGTGATGCAGAACAGCATAATGAAATACATCACCAGAATTGGCCAAAAAACTGGAACATTGAAAGCCTCAAAGAATGTACAGGTCATGGCAACCAGGATGCCTTTAGTGGCAGAATGCCTTTGGGGAAGAAAACAATATCGGGGTTAAGAGATTTAACAGATTAACAGAGTTTGGAAGGGACCTTGTAGGTCATCTAGTCCAACCCCCATACCCAAGCAAGAGACCCTACACCATTTCTGACCAATGGCAGTCCAATCTCTTCTTGAAGGTCTCAAGTGATGAAGCTCCCACAACTTCCGAAGGAAACTTCTGTTCCATTGATTAATTGTTCTGTCAGAAAGTTTCTCCTTTATTTCCAGGTTGTATCTCTTCCTGATCAGTTTCCATCCATTCTTCCTTGTCTGGCCTTCAGGGGCTTTAGAAAACAGCCTGACCCCTTCCTCCTCTCTGGGGCAGCCCCTCAAATATTGGAAGACCTCTATCATGTCTCCCCTGGTCCTTCTCTTCTTCCCTAGACTAGCCAAGCCCAGTTCCTGCAACCGTTCTTCATATGTTTTAGTCTCCAGTCCCCTAAAATCATCCTGGTTGCTCTTCTCTGCACTTTTTCTAGAGCCTCAACATCTCTTTTATAGTGTGGTGACCAAAACTGGACACAGTACTCTAGGTGTAGCCTTACTAAGGCTTTATAGAGTAGTTTTAATCCCTCCATTGATCTTGACTGTATCCCTCTGTTAATGCAATTTAGGATTGCATTGGCTTTTTGGGCTGCTGCTGCACACGGCTGGCTCCTATTTAGCTGGTTGTCCACTAAGACTCCAAGATCCCTCTCCCAGTTCCTGCTATTGAGCCTGGTTTCACCCAATCTATATGTGTCCTTTTGGCTTTTCTTACCTAAGTGTAGGATGTTCCTTTTCCCTACATTGAATTCCATTTTGTTAGATAAATTAGCGGCTAGAGACAATTGCACTCCACTCCCTGGCAGGGTTGAGAAAAACTGCTCTGCAGGAATGCCAGACGAGGAAAGACGAGAAGGAAGGAAGGAAAACCCAATTTATTCAAAACCAACTCACCAAAATTTGAATTCTGGCAGCCTCCGGATAAAAGGCCGGAATTCTTCATTCTGTTTTGTCGGTAATGAAGGCCCTTCATCTAAAAAAAAAAAAAAGTAATTATTTGCTAATTTAGGAGCGGTTTAAAAAAAAACAAAAAACAAAAATTGCAGCTTGCTGACTCAGCCCATTCCGGCAGGCGAAGGGATGTTTTCAGGACTCGGATTTTTGGCTTTCTTGCTTTGCCCAACCGACGTTGCCTAGTCCCAGCTCCCAGGACCCCAAAGGGTGTCCGTGTCGCTTCGAAAGAACGACGCTCAAAAGGGCGTGAAGGGTAGTCCTTGACTTAACGACCACGACGGAGCACCAAAACGCTGCGATGGTTAGCGGTTAGTAACACGGTTGCTAAGTTGGCTTGGCTTGTCATAAAGGTTGCCAAAATTGGTCGTTGTGAACGTGGGACATTGCAACCGTCATAAATACAAGACAGTTGCCAAGTGCACTTCGATCACGTGACCGTGCAACGGTCGTTAAGTATGAAAAACGGTCATGAGTCGCTTTTTTTTCAACGCCACTGTAACTAAATGATTGTAAGTCAAGGACTACACCTGTACATTGTCCTGTAATCTATGGTTTACAGAATCAAGCACAAGTGGCTATGATTGTACAGGACACTAAACCATGGTTTAAAACCCAAGGAGAGGGGTATGCACAAGGTATTTAAACACAGTGCCAAAGGAAAAAAAATCACCTTAGATGAGGTGTATACCCCAATCCACCCAGTCAAGGAACGAGCAAGATTTCTAAAAATGGAGACAATAACTTGGTCCTCAACACCAAAAAGACCAAGGAGCTAATAGTGAACTATATAGAAGGAACAGATCAGACCTACAGCCCTTCCTTATCAAGGGAGACCCAGTTTTAAGTTTTTCTGGGTGTTACCCTAAAAGAGGACCTGACCTGGGGTGCCCACATTGCAGCCCTGGTCAAAAGGGCCCAGCAGAGATTATACTACTTGAGACTTCTCAGAAAACAACAACTGAATGAAAAACTGCTGGTGACCTTCTACCGCTGCACCATAGAGAGTATCTTAACTTACTGCACCTCTGTATGGTTTGTTAATTGCACAGGGGCAGATAGGAAAGTGCTCCAGAGGGTTAACGTCACTACCCAGAGGATGATGGGTTGCCTTCTCCCCTCTTTGGAAGAGCTTTATAGTCCCGCTGCCTTAAGAAAGTTCAAAACATCCTCAAAGATCCATCTCATCCTGGGCACCCCTTTTTTTTTGAACTATTACCATCTGGCAGACAGCGCAGAATAATAAAAACAAGGACAAATAGGCTGAAAAACAGCTTCTATCCCAGGGCAGGAGCTCTGCTGAATTCTGCTGTACAGTTCACTGAAGATGGTATTTAATTTCCTTGTACGATGTGCAATGACAATGAAGTAGACTAAACTAAATTTAATCCAGTCCATCCCTAAAGATCAACGGCCCCCCTATAGCAAACGGCAGCAAATCCCCACTTGATTATACCTGAATCTTCCATGAGCGAGGGATCGACCTTTGGCGACAAGAAAGCTATGAACAGGTTTAGGTGGTAGATACCCAAGGCATACGTCACGATATACCAACCCTGGGAACGAGAAGAGATGGATTCAAGAACTGGGAGGTCAGAGGGGAACTTAAGTTTAAAAAAAGAAACCACCCAGAAGTTACAGACCCTGGGGGTACCATAATTAGCAACGCACAGGGGGTTAGTCAGAAGTCAGGAGGAGTCCTATAAGCAGTATGGTTGATAACAAGGGATTGCAGGAGTCGTACTCCCAAAATATCGGGAGCCCATGAAAAAGGACAGGGGGATAACGGGTAGTCGTGTTGTGGCCTGTCGGCCCGCTGGAGGAGGAAGAGGAGGCATGAGAGTCAGGGTCAGCATCAGGATAACCTGGGGGCTCTGAGGGGGAAGAGGGAATGGAGCTGGCAGAGAGAGAGAGGAGAAAGAGAGAAAAGAGAGAGAAAGAGAGAGAGGGAAGAAGGGAGCCTGGTCCATCCATCAGCCTTCAGATGGAGTGTCAACAGCCCCCAGGTCTGTTGGCTAATGAGGTGGCTGATGAGAAAGAAAAGGAACAGCCAGGTCCAGTGGAGAGGAGGAGAGGAGAGCAGTGGAAATCTATGGGCCGGTCCTTGGGACGGAAGAGCCATCACTGCTAGATAAAAGGCAATGAATAGATGTGGCAGACAACCATCTCCCAGCTGGATGGACTTGTTAGCCTGTGGTGCTCCTAATAAAGGAAGCATTGATTTAACTTCAGAGGGTTTGTCGGGTTTGGGAAGCTGGGTCAGAACGAATAGGAGATAACAGAAGAACCAACAGGGAAAAATGTCTACGGAAATTCTCCAACATCCAGGTCATGGTTGTCCCAAAGGGACTTTTTCCCAAAAAAAAGGAAAAAGGTGTTTTTCTTTTCTTTGAAGACGTTTCGCTTCTCATCCAAGAAGCTCCTTTGGTTCTATCTTCTCATTCAAGCTTCCTGGGTGAGAAACGAAACGTGTTTTATGCCTTTAAAAGGGGGGGGGGGGAGAAGAAGATAAGCCCAGTTGCCTTTTGGAAAACAACAACAGCAACAAAAGACATTTGGGACAACCCACAGAGCAGTGGTTTTCAGCCTTGGCAGCTCGAAAATGCGTGGACTTCAACTCCCAGAATTCCCCAGCCAACAAAGCAAGGTGAAAATAAATGGCAGATGAAGAATGAGTGTGATTTACAAATCCATCTCCAAGCCAGCTGACAGAGGCAGTAAACTCTCCGTAGCGAGATAAACCAAGAAAATTCTTTGTGGATTATTTCTGGGCTAATTTTTTCCCCCCAGCTTTAAATAGGTTTTTTGGGCTAACGGGCAGAGAAATCCATCTTTTAACTGGCCAAAATAAAATAATAAACATTAATGGGGCTAACGGGAGGCTGCCAATACTTGGCAACGTGTGGATTCCTGGCGGGGGTTCCAGAGGAAAGTTTCTTCCCTTACCTGCAGTAAATAAACTCTAATCATGTAGATAAAACTTAAACCCAATGTTGCGACCCATCGGATTGTTGTGTATGGAGTAGATTTGTCTAGCCAGGACTGGTAAATCTAAAGGAAACACAAGATTTTCAGCATATTAAGTGAGGGTTGAACATAACAAGCCTGCAACATAGCTTGTGGAATACTGCTAGTCCTCAACTTATAACTGTTGGTTTAAGTTCAAAGCTACACCTGCACTGAAAAGAGGGGTTTATGACTGGCCCTTAACGACTGGATTCCCACATGCTCAGGATTTTAAATCCGGACCCTGGGTACACAACCAGGGTGCACTGAGGACAGTTGCCGTTATCCCGGGGTCAAGCGGTCACTGAGCGTGGCCTTCCGACAAGCAAGTTGGTTGAGAGATGTGGCTAGAGGCTCATGATGACCGGAGCCCTGACAGGAACCATCTCACCCCACAGGGATTAGCCTGTCCCATCCATGCCAACAGAGGAGGCATATTATCCAGCCAGATTATTCCGGCTAAGGGGGTCCAAGAAGGAAGGCCTTCTTTTGCTGTGGCTCCTGCCCTCTGGAACATCTCCCACAGCCAAGCTGTGAGGTTGGCCCCAAGAGAGGTCATAAATTAGGTAGAGAGCTATATAAGAATATATAGATAAAATACATTAAACAGAATAGATAGATAGATAGATAGATAGATAGATAGATAGATAGATAGATA
>NW_020769387.1:4020308-4044011 GCF_900518735.1 Pseudonaja textilis | reverse complement strand
ATAGATAGATAGATAGATAGATAGATAGATAGATAGATAGATAGATAGATAGATAGATAGATAGATTAAGATAAGATAAGATTAGACAGACAGACATTAGATAGAGAGCTATATAAGATTATATAGATAAAATAGACAGACAGAGAAGATTAGGTAGAGAGCTATATAAGTATATAGATAAGATATATTACAGATTAGATAGATAGATAGATAGATAGATAGACAGACAAGATAGACAGAGACAGATTAGATAGCTATATAAAATTATATAAATAGATTAGATTAGACAGACACAGACAGACAGACAATGGATGGATAAGATTAGATAAATAAGGTAGATAATATTAGATAAGTAAGATTAGATAGATTTAGATAGAAAGATATAGGGAAAATAGAGAACAGAGAATAGATAGATTGATATATTAGGTAAAGATTAGATAGTTTGGATGGATGGATAAAGATTAGATAAATAAGATTAGATAGATAAGATGAAAGAAAGAAAGAAAGAAAGAAAGAAAGAAAGAAATTTTTTGTATTTGTATATTTAAATAAAATAAGCCATAGCTAGAGGGATTCATCCAAAGCACTCCTTCCCACAATCCAGCAGAGGCCGGAGAAATCCCTTCAATATCAACTGTTTTCTCTTTCAGCTTTAATTGGACCAAATGCTAATTAAATCATTCAGGCATGCACCATCCTGGAGTGGTTTATGGATCTGTACGTGCGTGAAACTCACCTGTCCAAGCCTCGTGAAAAATCTATAGACCACGGACGGTTTGCCATGGATAGACTCACCGCTACTGTCCCCTTCTGACATTGTGGCTGTGGGGAAAAAAAAAACCCCACAAAGAATTCAGCACATCATCCTTGCACATACGAACTCCTCGCAAATCTCCTAGGCGACGTTACAACCATTCATTGAACAACCATTGGAAGTTACAACAGCATTGAAAACAGCGAGTTATGACCGGGTTTTGATTTCTTTAAAACATTTGCAACAACTGCAGCATCCCAGTGGCAAGAGCGGTTGTTAAATGGGACAGAACTCGCGTCACAATAGTCTCACTCAGCCGCGAAAATGTTGGGCTTGACTGTGCTTGTTAAGTCAAGGATTAGCTATACAAAGCTTCCCCGCTTTGGGTTGTACAATCGGCGCGGGGAGGAAAATTGCCGAAAGCCCAATAAATCATGCACAATTCACACTGGGCTTTCGCAGACCCGATAAAACCCCAACTCAATATTCTATTGCTAGCTATATTTTACTCAGTGGTGTGTTTGCAGAGCACTTCCTCTTTGGAACACGATTTAAAGCCAAATCCCCTTTTCATTCAAAACGGAGATGAAACTTAATCTGCAACCTCTTCGGGGCTCTCATCTTCTCTTTTTACAGAGAAAAAGAATCTTTTTATAACCAGCCTTTGGACCGCAAATAAAGATTAAGACTTAAAAAGGACCTTCTGGTTTCTACCATGGTTGGTTTCGGTGAAAAGCTGCATTTCTCTTTAAGCCACACAGGGAATCGCTGGAGCTGCGGTGCCACATCAGCGAAAGCGTGACCTAACTTCCTGGTACATCAGGCTTGGAGGGCGGAGAAAATGGAAATTCAGTTTCGTTCCAGGAACAGGAAAGCAAAAGAGATTTTGCCAGGACAGTGTGTGAAGTTGCTGCCTTCAAGGAAAATAACGACTGGGAAATCAGAGAGGGAAAGCAATCTTTGACCCGTAATTTGGAACTTGCTGGAAGGTCAACAAGAATACGAGTGATATTAGCCTAGGAAATCACGTTTAGAAATGGTAAGATTTTCAGCAAAGCTGAATTTGCATCCAAGGGAAGAGAGCAAGTTTTATGATTATTAAACCGCCTCAAACAAATTCCCTCGCCAGCCATCGGTGAGAATATTCTCATAATAACAGCAATGAAGAACCACAACGTGGCAAAAAAGGAGAGAATTCCAAAATGATAAACCGCACCAATATAACCAAGAATCGAATATAAAAGATCTTGGCTTGATATCCAGTGACAACAACCAAGCCTAAAGTTGCACACCACTCCAGATTACAATTTAACCGTGGCTCTTGGTCCATCGACCACTCAATACCCCCCAACAAACCGCGTTCGCCAACCAGAATCGCTGGGTTAAACTGAAGTTAAGCTTTAGCACAGCGGGAAACCACTAAGGATGAGAATAAAACACGGATGCTATTTGTTAGCCCGGGACAATGTTAAGTTTTACTTCGATCCTAAGGATTTTTCTGGATGTTCCTTTGATTCCAAATTGGAAAACGCAACTATGCAAATCCCAATTTGGGTTGGTGGGGAAAAAAGCAGGAAGGAAACGAAACAGCGTTTCGGTACACAAACTTCCACTTTTAAAACAAACTGAACTAAAAGGTGGAAGGGCTACCACAGTGTCAGCTTTCAAGGACGCTGTCGAGTAAACCCAATACTTGGCTTCACATGTGGTTCACTAAATACTTGTAGCAAGGATGCCCAATCTTGGCAACTTTAAAACCTATGGACTTCCATTCCGTTCATTTCACGGCTGGTTGGGGAATTTTGGGAGTTGATGTCTATCTTAAAGTTGCCAAGATCGGCCACTCCTTAGTCTTTTCAGTCCAAGGGAAGTCTGGCTTTCCATATTAATTTGGAGGCCATTCCGGCCAGTGACTAACTATGTTTCAGTTTCATTCTCCTTTAACTCTTTATTATAAACGTACCAGCATTTTTCTTCTCTACCAGTCAAGCAAGCTGCGGAAATTGTAATTCGCTGACCATGCCGATTCTACAAAACCGAGGCTAGAATTACAAGTTCCTAACAGAACAGCAGAGACGGAAAGGACTTTGGAGGTCTTCTAGTCCAGCCCACTGCTCAAGCAGGAAGCCCTATGCCATTGCGGAAAAAAGGCTGTCCAGTCTCTTCAAGAAAACCTCTTGTGATGGACCACCCACAATTTATGGAGGGAAGTTCTCAATAAAAGCCGAGCAAAGCATGAAGCGGAGCGACAAGAATCATAAATTTATGAACATCGCAGGAAAAAAAGGTTCAGGTTGGCCTAGCGTTTCAGCTTGACGTTGGCTTCATACAACATCCAAAGCAATTATTTAAAATTTATGAATGCCAGGGGCTGCATTTTCACCTAAAGTGGATTAAAAAAAAAACCTTAAACATGGCTGTTACATGAACACAGGTTTCCTAAGGGGAGCAAAAGCAGAAAGCATGACTGACAATCTACTAGGCACGCCTCGAAGAAAAATTCAGGGGAAAAATAACCAAACCTCCACAGGGTGTGTAAACTAAAGAAATGTCTCCTGGCTAATGTCTGTCATTCATACCATTCAGTGACTTGATTAAAGGAGAGAATTTAAAAAAAAATTATCCCCAAGTTCAGCCAACCTCTGAATTGGGCCCTTCTTTGGGCTAAGCCACGATTGGGGAGGGAAAAGGCACCACCAGGTGAGCTAAAGCTTCAGCTTTCACGGACTAGAAGATTTGGACGTGAATGGGGATTATCTTGAATTAAAAGGACCAGAAGAAGAGACAGAGAAATCCACCCCCATTTCGGCTAGCGTTTCGGCGGGATAATGATAAGCCTCCAATCTCCCTGTTAGAAACTCAAGGGTGGATCTGGGTGCGAATCTTCACGCTCTCAACCTCACCCGGGGTATTGTAGGGAAAAATGAGGGACAACACCCTCTTCCCCCAAAATAGATTGCCTAGAGGTCTAAGGTGAGTATGTGGCAGTAATACAGGAAGTCCTTGCTTTATGACCTCAACGGAGCCCAGTGTTTCCGTTGCTAAGCGGGATGCTTGTTAAGCGAGTGTTGGCCCCATTTTGCGACCTCTCTCGCCGCTGTTAAGAAGTCGGTCGTGGCTTTCCCCCGTTGATTTTGCTTGGTCCAACCATCGCAAAAAGGGGGAATCCTGCGACCTCTGCCACCGTCATAAGTCCGAGTCCGTTGCCGAGCGGCGCCAATTGTGATCACGTGACCAAGGGGATGCCCAAACATGTTTGTCCAATGTGGGGGGAAAAGGGGGTCCCAAATCCCATCCTCCCCCCACTTTTTTCCACCAGCGCCACTGTACCCTTCGAATGGTCACTAAGCGAACTGTTGTAAGTCGAGGACTACCTGTACCCCGACCTGGGCCAGCTCCCTAATTCAAACCCAGCACTCAAAATACCACCCCCAACCCCTCCAGTTCTGGACTACAGTTCCCATTGTCCCAGCTGGGAATGATGGAGGTCGGAGTCCAAGAGAATCAATGGAAGCAACGCTTCTTTATCCCCCAAAGGAGGACCGGGAACCATCACCCCGCACCCCAAATGGCGGGACCCCATTGGGGGAAACTGAGGAGGGGACGGAAGAGGTTCCAGTGACGAACCCCGCGAACAGACACACCCGCCCTGAGGGGAGTAATTAAAGTTGGGGTCCTCCCAAGCACCCCTCCATCTCTCCCCCGAACTGGAAGGCCTGGTTGCCAAGGCAACGGCCAGGCCGCGGCCTAGTCGGGCCCAAGGGGGGTAACTCACCAGGCCGCGCCGGGTGTCCCCTCCTTCCGCTTCCCGCCCCGCCTGAACAGGCAGAGGAGCCGCCGCCGCCGCCGCCGCCGTTGCCGACTCCTCCTCCTTCTCCACCTTCCGAGATGGCGGAACCGCGCGGCCGGCAGGAGAGCTTCCGCTACCGGGGCGAAAAGAAGGAGGAGGAGGAGGAGGAGGAGGGAGAGTGGAAGGCCAAAGGGGTCGGGAAGCCCCCACACAAACTAGGCCCCTGTTCTGTGAGGAAAGAGGCCTGCTGGGTTGGAGGAAGCCTCGCCTCAGTTAGAGGCCCTCACATTCGGGGAACTACAGCTCCCAGAATGCCTCAGCTACCCCCTCCAGCCGTAGGTGCGCTCGCCAAGGAGAAACTACCGCTCCCAGAATGCCTCAGAAGGCGCGCCCGCCAAAGAGATGGGACGGGGGGGAAACTACCGCTCCCAGAAGGCCTCAGGCAGCCAAGCCGCTTGAGGCCTTCTGGGAGCAGTAGTTTCCTCCCCTCCCCGCATAAGCGCTGTATTGAGCCCTAGGGATGGGCGCTCCCGGTGGATTGCAGACCTTTGGCCTAGCTGGCAGGAAGGTGGGACGGCAGCAGGGTGGATCCCCCGCCCGGCCTTCCTGCTGCGGCTTAGGGGATATGTAGTCCGTGGTTTGCCAGCAGCCGGTCCACTCTTACCGGGGTGGGGAGTTGGACAGGCAGATCAAAGGGGTTTTGATTGACAAGGGCCGCTTTCCTCGATCCAGGTCGCAGCCACAGCAGCCAGGATCGAAGAGATCCAGCCTCTCCGGCAGGGATGCATTTTGGCGGGGGGGATCTCTCCCTCCTCCCGGCCTACCTAGCAGGGTTGTTGTGTCCATAAAGTGGCTAAAAGAAAAACACCAGCCACCTATACAGACATAACGGGTTTTTTTTTAAGTACACTCGGGCCTCCAGCTAGAGCCACGGCCCAGCCTGGGTGGGTAGGTGGGGACTGCAGACTCCATCATCCCCAGCAGTCCCAATGGTTGGCTCAGCGAGGCATTATGTGCAAAACCCGTGCGGCGTTTTTTCCCCGGGTTCTCCTCTAACTCCCAGGACCGTGCGGGGCTGGGGATGATGGAATCTGCAGTCCCTCCTCGACAACTAAGTTAAGGAAAGCATTTAAAACCGCCCCTACGTACTTCCTTGTTTCTATTCCCTAGGAAACGCCACTTACTCCGCGCATGCGCCCCGCCGAGCGAAAGCCCGAACTTCTTACCCCCCCCCTCCCCTCTGGGGGAGGAGGAAGGGAAAAAAAAGACACAGCAAGAAGCCTCGTCTCCTAGCAACGCGGCAGCCAATCAGCGGCTGGGGTTTGATGGCGGCAAAACAGCGTCCCTTGAGGGAGACGGGAAAATGGCGGCTGAGGGAGCCGCTTCTTACTGTGGGGAGATGAAGGATCAGCGGAGGAATGGTGAGCGGGGTGAGGGGGGAAAGTCACGGCTTTGCTGGGGAGGAGACGGCGAAAAAAAAAGGACGCCAGGAGGGGCGATTCCCCGCGGAAAGGGGCTAGATCGGGTCCTAAGTGGAGCCTCCTGGGGCAGGAGCAGTCTACCAGAATGCACGTCCGAAAGCGGGAGAACCAACGCCAAGGTTGGCAGGTGTCGCCCTGGAGGAATTGCATGTTCTAAGAATTCCCTGACCCACTTATTATTATTATTATTATTGTTGTTGTTGTTGTTGTTCTTGTTGTTGTTATTATTATTCATCAAAGAATTCCCTGACCCCACTTATTATACAGAATAATAATTACAATTCTTATTAATAATTATTATTATTGAGTATTCATCACTTACTATTATTACTATTGCTATTATTATTACTGTTATTATTGTGTCGTATTCATTGCACACTATTATTGGTATTATTATTATTATTATTAAACTCAGTCAACTGAACATTTAAAAATGTATCACAAATATCATTGACTGGTTCTAATCCAACATTTAACCATAAAACCACAATTTTTCTCTATTGCGGTTCCTTGCGTACAGTAAAACACTTTAGGTTACATCAAGGAATGTGAGGTTTTGTTACTTTTCTCCTACAAAAACATCGTATATTGTAAACAAACTGGAGATCCAAAACATTTCCATCAGAAAAGTATTGGGAAACTTCCTAGGTTGGTTTTACTGAAGTGTCTATCATAGTCTTTTCATTATTGTATTTTTAATATTTTTGACTTCTCTTGCCTTTAGGTTATGGACGTTACGTTTACCCCAATTCCTTTTTCAAGTATGAAGGACAATGGAAGCGAGGGAAAAAACATGGTAAGGAACCAGAAGTCTTCTTTCTTTGTGTTTTATTCAGCAGGGATTTTGTGACCACCTTTTTTAAATAAATAAGTTTATTTTTATTTATTTTTTAAATAAATAAGTTTATTTCCCACCTTTATTATTTTTATAAAAAAAAACCCAAGGGAGCAGACATACCTATTCTTCTTCCTATTTTCCCCACAATACAAACAATGAAATGAATTGTTAGGCCAAGAAATAAGATCTTATCTAAGATCAACCAATACGCTGATTGGTTAAACACATTTCTAGACTCCCAGGCAGGTCTTTGAATATTAATTGGATGCATTCTGCATTTTTACTATTGTTATTAAATACAGGTAGTCCTCGACTTACGACCACAATTGATTATGGGGAGGCTGCAAAGATAATAACTGAAAAATGGCCGTAAGTCACTTCTTTCAGTGCCGTGTAATTAATACATTTTAATTATTTAATAAAAAAATATGGAGAATGATCAGCAGGTTAAGAAAAACACTGACATATTGTGGTTTTTTTGTATAAATCTTTCATCTTTCATATAATCATTTTTTTGCAGTTGATCAAATTCCAAATGCCTGATTTGTCCTCAAAAGGAAGCAAAGAATGGTCCGGTCTTATCATTCAGTATTTCCAAAACGAGATGTATTTGATGGAATATATTTATACATACTTTTGACCATTAGATGGCATCAGAGTGATAACGTTTCCTACAGTATTTCATAATCTACACTAATGGGCTGATAGGATAGTTTTTAAAAGGCTACTAAACTTTTTTCTTTTTGCCCAAGAGGCTAATTTGACTCCCTCGCTGGAAATTTGGAAAGCAGGTCCTTGCAGTATAAAGTAGGAAGTATCAGCTCACTCCTCTCTGTGGCAGCCCCTCAAATATTGGAAGACTGCTATCGTGTCATTCCTAGTCTTTTTGTACGTTAGACTAGATATACCCAATTCCAGTAACAGTTCGTTGTATGTTTCAGCCTCCAGTTGTCTAAGCATCTTTGTTGCTCTTCTCTTGTACTCTTTCCAGAGTCTCAACCTCTTTTTTTTGGATCGTGGTGACTAAAATTGGACGCAGTATTTCAAGTGTGGTCTCACCGGTGCAGTGTAGAAGGATACTACCACTTTCAACTTATTATCTTTATTAACTATCTGCTATCAGCTTTATTAGTGACTTCATCCCTAGAACCTTTACGAAGCTTCCCCTTTGCAAAGAGAGCCCAATAATTTTTAAAATTCCAAACCCATCCAAGGCTCTTCTTTTTTAACTGATCTTTCTTTTTCAGGACATGGGAAATTACTGTTCAAAGATGGGAGTTATTACGAAGGTGAATTTGCGGATGGAGAAATTGTTGGCCATGGACTCAGATACTGGGCATCAACAGGTTAGATTTGTGTTCGGTGCCTGTTACAAAACAGCAACAACAAAAATGACACACGGTCTGTGTTTGTTAGTGTTCCATTCAGTGCCTTCACCCACAGCTTGGTATGTTTTGTTCCATTCTCACCTTTCATCGATTTGCCCTCTTGGTCAGCCAACTTAAGCAATTTTTAACTCACGTCCAATATTTTGGAGTCTTTTTACCTGTGATTATTGTTGCCCTAAATTTTGGCATTCTGCTGAGTAAAGTCAACATTCCCCTCTTGAAAGAACGATGTGATGGGGGGGCGGGGAATGGCCTCTTATTGCATCAAGTGGATAGGATTATGTGATATAAAGAACCTCCCTGTCATGCCTCTGTTGGAGACTGACTCCGAGGGAGAGAAAGGAGAAAAGGAACAGCCGACAGGGTGGAACTGTAGAGTGGAAGTGTGGCTCCGGAGGTTGTGGAGGAGGCCGGCTGGGCAGTCAGAGGAAGACCCAGGCCCATCCTCTCTCCATCCTAGGACACACAGGGAGGAGAGGATAAGGGAGAGACGTGAATGGCATGGTCTACGGGGGAGGAAAGGGCCCTGATCCCCTTCGTGGGCTGCAGCTGTGAGAACTGGTTAAAAGGAGAGACATGTGTATGGGCCAGTGCTGGAAACAAAGCATGGAAAAATCTCTAGTCTGTCGTTCCTCTCTGAGTTTGGTGTCCTTCCCAGGGTGTGTTCCGATATCTGTGGACGTCTTCAAGCCCTCATCTTACTTGGTTCCCTTAGTTGCTTCAGTGTGGTTTGTGTTGTTTTTACTCATTATGATTTATAGGCATTTTTTGATTAAACTGCATTTCCTCCTTTTCGTAACGGCTTGTGGGGGAGTTTTTTTCTGTCTCCAGTCAAGGGTATTTGGATCTTTGAAGCAAAGTGAAGGAATAAAAGGGGCTTCACCTGTTTTTTGTGACTGTGTTTATTTTGTATCCCACCCTGGGTCATCACGCTCCCCTCCAGGTGTGATAGGCAGAAATGGTAGGACATACAGAGCGACACAATTTGGGGAAGACTGACTTAGAGAAAAGGGCTCCAGGGTAAGAGTTTGTGTTGCTGTGAGCTAATGATAAGTATTGAAGCACACCACCCTTCCCCAAGTGTACATGTTATTGTAAACCAAAACTGAACCTAGTAAAGTCACACAAAAGACCCAGTTTTCTTGCCTTCTAGCTAGAAATGTGAATGTACGGCTAGTCCATGACATTTAGCAATGATTTAGAGGCAAATGAAAAAAGTGACCTTACGATCCTCACACATACGACCATTGTGGCGTCCTCACAGTTGATCAAAATTCAGGTGCTTGGTCACCGGCATGTAAGTATCACAGTTGAAGCATCCTGGGGTCACGTGCTCGCCATCTGCTAACCTTCCCAGCCAGTTTGTGACAAGCCAAGCCAATGGGAGGGGGGGGGGAGCCAGATTTGCTTAACAACCTCATGATTCACTTAACAACTTAAGCACCGTAGCAGAAAACGACATAAAAATGTGTGCGTGGCTCACTTAAAACGGCCTTGCTTAGCTTTTCTGGCCCTGATTGTGATCAGAACTGAGGTCTGCCTGTATACTACTGCATGTGAAGTGGCTAAAAAGCAACCTCATCCTTCTTAGGATTAACTTGATCGACACGCCTGCTTTGTCCCAAAGGACTTAGGATTCTCTTTTAATTATATTCAGCATACCTCCTCCTCCGTAAGGCATTTGAGTGAACGTACGCCATCAAAAAGCTGTTAAGTTGTCTATGAAATAAAAGTACTTCTTCATCTCCTGAACTATTAAAAAAAAAAAAAAATATGTCTGAAATCTCTTTTGTTCTTTTCCTTCTTTTTCTTTTCTTCCCCTACGCAGTAACACTAACGTCTTTTTAAGATACCTTAGTATGAAAGACCTGAAGGAATAGCGGCTCTGATTCCATTAGTTTGTAAAATAAAGACCTAATGAACGCTTCCTTTGTTCTTGAAGCTGTCCTGATAATAATAATAATAAAAAAAAGCAGCTGCTAATGACTCAGTTGGAATGTCTCACGCTGAGAAAGGCACCATCAAAATCTTTATGGGAATAGCAAGGATTATTAAACTGCATTTGCCACAGCTTCCCCCGAGTTTTACTGTATTGTATTTTTTTTTGATTCAAGGGAATACTTATTCCGGCCAATTCCTCTTCGGGGAGCTTCACGGGCACGGAGTTTTCCATTATGGAAATGGGAGCAAATATGAAGGAGAATTCTCTTACGGGGTACGAGAAGGTAAACAGGGGCAGAATCCGTGTAACTAGGGTGGGATTCATCTATCGCGCTAAGCTGGTCTTTATTTGAACATGCTGTGATGCCCAGGTTTACACACACGGGGAAGAATTGACACCTGGTGAAGCTAATTCCAGTGGCCTGAACCCAAATTCACTGAAGTGGGAGACTGGGAGAGAAATCTTCTGCTCACATTTATGGGTGGGTTAGTTAATTAGTCGAGAAATGAGACTGTTGAATTCTCAAAAATAGTTTTGGCCTAGGAGCATTGCATTCACGTTCCAGTCTAGTCCAGATGCTGATTTGTAACCAGGGTGCAAGGAAACGCAGAAGAGCGCAGAGTTGGAAGGGACCTTGGAGGTCTTCTAGTCCAACCCGCTGCTCAAGTCTACTTCCCAGGCTTGCCGATCCCTTCCACCAGCCGTATCCCAGACTACAGCCAGGGTCCCACAACTGTTAGGGACAAACAGGCAGCAGCATCTGTCCCAAAGTGGAAGGACACCAAAACAGCGACACAAGGGCAGTGTTTTGAGGCAAGCGCACAAGTTGTTGTCTTTGCCTTATGGTGTGCATGTGTGATTGTTGGATCCATCTTTGCATTGTCCAGAGGGGTACAGTTGCTGCTTCCCATCTGTGTTTGGGATCAGTTCAGTTGCGTAGCTAGTGTTTTTCTCGTGTCAGCACTTCCCCTTTGCACAAATGCTTGTAACTCACAAGAGCAAAAGTCGTTTTCTTCCAGCAACAAAACATAAAACGATCCCAGCGGGTTTTCTTTATTCACCTTCCCCCACCAACAACTTTTAGTTTTAGCTTTCAAATCAGCCAAGAAAATGACAGTGTTTATGCAGTAATTTGTGATTATTATTTTTTTTAAAAAAAGCTTTTGGCATTGTTTCTCTCTCTATAACGCAAAGTCTTCTTCTTAGGCCATGGGTCGCTGACGGAAAAGGATGGAGTGACTTACCAAGGAAGCTTTCATAACAACAAAAAACACGGAGGCGGAAAAATGACATTCCCGTGAGTTTCTCTGATCATTTTGTTGGCCCTTTAGTTGGATTCAGCCTGAAAGCAGAACTTTCAGGAAGGAGTAATCACCCAAGATCCATAATTGGTTACAGAGCCCTAGAAGAGCCAGAGCAGAAGAGAAGCTGAATGTGGTGTATAACCAATTAACATGGCTTAGTCTGACTTATTAAAGCGCACTCTTTCCCCTCAGTTCCCGTCGTTGTGTCTGTCCTACCACCATGTGTGAACCAGCCTAGAGGGGCTTCACGTGCGAACAGGACCAGCATGACTTAAATAGCTAAACGGAGCTTGACCTTTTGTGTTCAGATACTGCCAACGTGTTAAAAACAGTAAATTCTCCAAATTAAACTTCACTCTTGTGGACTTCCTGGGGGTGACCCTTGGTTTTGTTTTTGTTTTTTTTGGCGTGATAGTCTGGGAGGAGTTTTCCCCCTTGCCATCTTTCACGATATCTTTTCAATTTCCTAATTAAGCTTACAGCCCTGTAATTTCCTGGCCATCCAAAGACTTAATTAGGCCAGCTTAGCTTTTGAGCTCAGGTAAGGCTGGGAATTGCTACGTGATGTGGTACCTTGCTTATTATCAGTTGTTTTTCAGGCTACATCACTGATTGTTTTTAAAAATTAGTTTTTTAAACAGCTCATTGCTGTTTTAAGAAATGCACTGTCCTTTAATTGATTTTTACACGGCTTTCCTTACCTCTATCCTATTTTCCTCCAAGGAAAGGACGGCAACAGTGAAGGTAGAAATTTGAATCCAGGTATTTCTACTTCTAGTTGTCACCATTATAAACCTGGCATTCATTTTTGTATTGTCATCCAGATTAGGGGTACTGGACACTTTTTGTCAAAAAAACTTGCCTGCCTTTTCCCCCACTTTAAGGTTCATATACCAAATCACCTAAAATTATTCTCCTGGCTCTTTATTTTTAGAAATGGAGATAAATTTGAGGGTGACTGGATCCTGGATCAAAGACAAGGCCATGGAATACTTCAGTGCCCTGATGGAACCGTGTATGAGGTATGAGAATGTGTCCCTTGGTTTTCCTTTAAGTTCTTTTAAGTTTAAGCCATTTAAACACCTTTCCCGTGCCTCCATCGACACAGCATAAGCTCCCAGACCCAACTGAATATGGCTACGATATCTGCAATCCTGTGATGTAGTACAAAGCTAGAAAATTGAGTCACTTCACCACAATTCGGCTTGATAGGGGTTAGCCTGATTCATGAAACCAACCATTGCTTACTTTTAAACTCAACTTCGTGTGGCTCCCTTTTTTATCCCCAAAAAGCAAGATGGAAAACACTCTTAAATCCCTTGGGAACCCTCATACTGCCCATCTAAGCTTTTGCGACGGAGGGAAACTCATCGAGGAGAGAAGCAACCTAGAACTAAGGAGAAATTCCTGACAGTGAGAACAATTAATCTGTGAAACAACCGGCCTCTAAAAGTTTTGAATACTCCAGCACTGGAAATTTTTAAAAAGAAGTTGGATAACCATTTGTCTGAAGTGGTGTAGGGCTTCCTGCCTAGGGCAGGTATAACTCTGTCTATTCTATTCTATTCTATTCTATTCTATTCTATTCTATTCTATTCTATTCTATTCTATTCTATTCTAACCGAGGCTATTTCCATGTTTATGCTGAGCTAGGCAACTTAGGTTTTAGACTACAACACCCCATCTTCCTATGCCATTCATCCTGCTGGGTGGGTCTGTTGTGAGCTGGAGACCAAAGTTTCCTGTTTAGTGCCGAGTGATCTAGAAATTCCATTTTTTTTAAAAAAAAAATATTGGTGAGGATAAGATTCCTTTTCTTTGGCATCCCCGTGCAACACATGGCCTGTCTGGTCTCATTACTCGGAATGTGCATAAATGGCAATCAGGCGCGATAATGCAGGAAATTAAAAAATAGGCTCCCATCGATGATCCGTCCGCTAAGATGTCAGAGGCGTTCAGACCGGTGCTTCCTCGGCCAGCCGAGTATCCATCGATCTAAGCCGACAGAATTTCACAGCTTGGCGTAGCATCCCTTTGCCAAAACGGAAGGGCTTACTCAAACTGATTGGCAGCCCTTCCCCAAATGGCCCTCAACCTACCGGATTGAAAACGGGGCCGCTTTCCTCCCTGACCAGGTGAATAAATATATCACAAGACAGTTGAGTCTTCCTAGAGCAGACGTACCCAACCTCTGGTCTGTTGACCAGCACTGGTCCTCAGCAAGCCAGAAACTGGTCTGCGCAAAGAAGCGAAGCCCCATTTTGCATTGTTCTCAAAGATAAAAGCGGGTGGAACGTCCATTGTATTCTTCCTTGGCATCTGATGCTGAGCTCACAAGTCAGGCCCCGCCGAGGATGCCACAAAACTAAGATAAACATTGTGGCTGAAATTCCAATAACAGGACAGGTTTGCCCAGGGTTTTAATTTCAGTCGTCTTTCACCCATCGGTTCTTGGTTTGGCAAAAACAAACATTTTTTCGCCACAAACACAATTTGCACATCGAGCCCTTCTCGCTGCAAATGTGCCCACGGCAATTTTGCAGGACAGCACTGGGCTATACCTACACTGCCACTGTACTGATGCGGGAGTGCCAGATTCTAGTTAACTGGTTTAACTAGACTCTGGAATTTCTCTTACTCTGGTCCACCTCGCAGGGATGTTGCTCTTGGGGAAAAACGGAGGGAGTACTATGGTAATACTGATTTTGTGTTCAATGAATCCAACCAGCAACTAAGGCTTCCATAAAAGTAAATACTTACTTTTTCTGTCCTCCCAAATGGAGCCTGTTTGGTTCTTGACAGTCTTCAGATTTTAATTCAGACAATCAGTAGGTTGTGACGGTCAGAACGCTGAGGAAAACGTCCTGGGTGAAACGTTTCATGAATCTTTACCTTGCCCCCCCAAATAATTCAAGGAAAGAGTTTTCAAGAAGTTCAACAGCGGTGCCCCATCTCACAAGTTTCATTTCACACTGTGGTTTTTTGTCGCTGTTTGGCTTAGCTCAGTACCTGCGTCAGTCCATTGGGATAGATAAGTCATGATTTACGGCTTAGCGTGATGTCCGAAAGGGTTAAAGGAAGTTTCCACGTGAAAGGGCAAATCAGACCCTTGACCTCAGTTGTGGCAATGAGAAAAGAGCATACTGCTCCTTATCAAGACTGCTTCTGGGTCTGTTTAGGGCACTGAAGCTGACTCATATTTTGCTAAACTTACCTTTTATATCATGCCTGCCTTCTTCCTGAGCTCCTCACGCTTCTTGTAAATTCTCAGACCAAACACTGCCAGTAATTATAGATCGGCTGTTGCAAGATCAATCCAGTGACGTTTCTTAAAAGGCTGCAAACATTTCCAGTATTCCCGCCATAAGCCGTTAACTATGCATGAGAAAGAATTCAGTTTCAGACTCCATTTTCTCCTTATTGCCCTTGTGAATCCTGGAGGTTCTTGCCTTTGGCTTTTCTTTGATCTTTTAATTTTAACGTAATGTTATCAAACACTGCAGATGTCGGTTGGTCTTTTCACAGCCGCTCTCCGTGTAAGGAGGTAGGTTGGCTCTATTTATAGCTCTGGCTGTTTCTTGGCTGTTTCTTTTCAGTGTGTCTGAAAGCTTCAGTGTCATCGTTCTGGATTTTGGCAGTTTGGTAATAAATAAATAAAAAAGAGGCTGAGGCCGTTAGCCATCATGACCGTTAGCCATCAGGAGGAATTTCCTGATTGTATAGACCGTTAGCCAGCAGAATGGGATGCCACGAGATCTAGGAAGGCCTCCTTTGCTACAGGTCTCTAGGGAGAGGCCGTAGGGAGAAATGTCCTGATCGATTTTGCACCAAGCAGGGGAAGAGTCAAGATGACCTCTTATTTTCCTGTTTGTTTATTTATTAGATTTTTAATTCCACCATTATTACTGTACGAGTAACTCAAGGTGACAAATGTACCGAATATTCCTCCTGTCGCCTGTTTTCCCTAGGGCAACAATTCTGTGAAGGGAGTTGGCTCAGAGAAAATGAGTGGCCCAATGTCACCCAGCAAGCTTTTATGCCTCGGGTGGAACTAAAACTCCCTGTCTCCTAGTTTTTAGCCCAGCACCTTTAACAACTACACCTACCCTTCTGCGTACTTCTAAATCAGTGTTTTTCAACCTTGGAAGCTTTTGAGATGTGTGGACTTCGGTTTCTAGAGTCTCCCAGCTAGCGTGTTGAGAAATGCCGCTATAAATCCTTTTTTCTTCTTCTTCTGTTCCTAGCCTTTCAAATATAACATTGTGGGGATGGGATTTTTGAAAGCCTCATTGTGTTTCTGATTTTTTTTAAAAAAAATATTTTTCTACATTCTCATTTTCATGGCAGCCCCAATATTGACAGTTGATTTTTTTTTCCCCCTCCCCTGTTGGCCTTGTACTACTGAGTTACGCAATATTTTGTGACCAAACAAGGATTGTAATCCTTATAATCTAGTGAGGATGAGTTATTTGCCAGCTTGAACTCTTGGAAAGACATAATAAAAATAATTTTAAAAAATTAATAAGCCAGGGGATAATGATCCCGTGAATGCACTGTTGTGTTTGTGTGTAACACGGCACTGGTGACATCTTACTTGCTGAAATACTGTGTTAGCTTGTGGTGAGATGACAGCAAATAAATTTAATTCATAAAGAAGGCTGAAGCATTGCTAAGCTGCCAATGGGGCCATCAGATTTAAACTATCCCATAGTGATGCTGTCTTGTTTTCTACCACTTGATGGCTCCCTCACAATTCGTTTGAAAAGTTTTTGAACGAAGTCAAATAAACAAATGCCATATCTAAATTCCTGGGATCTTTCTGTACTTGAACCTGAGACTGGAGGCAGGTAAGGCCAGGGAGGAGGAAGAAGAAGAAGAAGAATATCCTTTTTAGAGAGCTAACTTAAATTACCTCATAGCTTGTAAAATTCCAAATCAAAATGACCATTAATGGAAGAAACCTACATCAAGGAAAAAGAGAACATCGGACAATGAATAGAATAGAATAGAACAGAATAGTCTCTATCTGGAGACTCTCTTCCCATAAACCACAGCCTGAAGTGACCTAGTGCCCCATCTTCCACATTCAACAGATAAGGGTTGTGGGGAGCGTTGATGCTGGTAGGATAATAGGATAAAATCCAACGATCAATCAGAGAAAGGACGGTCAATTTAAAAACTGCTGGAGAACTTCCCAAACTGTTATTTTATCCCATTGATGAGTTCTGTCACATCGTTATGTATGTAAGCTAACTCTGCCAACAGACATACTTGGAGGATTGCTCACCGACTACTATACATCCAATGAAGGCAACTCGTCACTTCTCAGCTAAAATTTCCCAGTTCCTTCAAATCCTCTTTATAGGACTTAGCTTCCAGTCTCCTGCTTATATATATAGGACATCTCTCTCTCTCTCTCTCTCTCTCTCTGCAGTTAGAGTGTGTGTATTTAATATATAAATATATACTGTGTATGCATGCACACACACAGCATATTCCTATAGCTAGGCAAAATTTTAAAAAAGACAACCTCCTCCTATGCCTGAAGATAAAAGTTTTCGATCAGTGTGCTACCTGCTCTAACTTACGCCGGCGAAACACGGACGCTAACCTCACAATCCATACAAAAGCTCTGAGTGGCGCAAAGAGCCTCGGTAAGCTACATACCCGGCATCACAAGGCAAGATAGAAAGACCCTGCGTGCGGATTAGAGAACAGACCAAGTATACAATGCCATCCAAAGAGTAAAGGGATTGAAATGGAACTGGGCCGGTCGTGTAGCAAGAAGAACCAAGGGCAGGTGGACCAAGGCAGTCACAGAATGGATCCCACTTGATCAAAAGCATCGGCAAACGAGACCTAAATAAGACAAGACGGAGCGTTCGGCCATGCCAGGCAGGGGAATTCACTGGAGAAAGACATTTATGTTGGGAAGAGTTACTGGTAGAAGGAAACCAAGCTGTCAGAGAAGACGGTGGCTGGACACCATCAAACCCGACACCAGCCAGGATATAGAACAAACTCGAAGAAATGTTGTAGGATCAGAAGATGTAGCGAGATCTGGCCCATCGAATTAGCAAGAGTCGGACACGACTGACTGGATCACATCCATATCATCATCTGTTCCTGGATGAGCCACCCAGAATAGGACAGGCCTGTTTGGACTCAATTCACTGGGAGTATACTTTCCCAACAATTTTGAAAATGTTATTTCAATTGCCGTTGGCTTTATAAACCGCCGTTTCTCCCTCTTGGCTGTCGTTCCCAGATCCTTTTTGCAACTAGCAAATAACCTCACACCTCCATCACACCAGCTGTTCAGTTCTGCAGATACAGCCTGTCTTCTTCCAGCGCTCCGAGTCGACATAAAAGCGCCAATGCCTTTGATTACTATTAGCGCCGTTTTTCCAGATGTGTTTGAAGTGGCACAGAGCGTCGCTCCGTTAAAATGTCGGCCTTGTTTGCCTTTTATTTACGTTCGGAGGGTTGAGCATTTCGTAGCGCCGTTAGTCTTGCCGTCGGTGTCTCCAGTCTCCTGCCTCCAAGCGTGAGCTACAACTCTGAACAGCTGCCAAACACGCTAGCCCGTTTGGGATAACGGAGGGAGGCTACCACCGAAAATCTTTCCCTTGTGGAAATCAGTGTTTGTGTCGCTGGACCAACTTCCAGATTGTAGGTTTTGCTTCTCTGTAGGCTTTAGCAGCTCGGAATCTGGTACAGAGGACAGCTTTGAGTACATCGCTTTGAACCTAACCCTTTGCCTGGTTCAGTCTAAAGCAGGTTTCTCAGCTGTGGCAACTTAAGAGCTGTGGACGTCAACTCCCAGAATCCCCCAGCCAGCCTGCTGGCTGGGGGATTCTGGGAGTTGACATCCACAAGTCTTAATATTTTAAAATAATATTTTCTTTCTAAAGCATCTTTTGCTGGGAGCAGGTAGGAAAGGTCCTTCCCTGCTGAAAACCAGGATAAAAATGGAATCTAGCATTCTATCTATACTTTCTCCTTTTTCTCCTCCAAGAATAATGCTCTTAGCTTAACCCTCCCATTTACCTTCCCAAAGACCCATGAGGTAGACTACGCTGGGCAGGGGAAGATTGAACAACTTCAAAGACGACCAGTTTCGGGATCATAAAGTGAGGTGGATTAATAGCTATAAAACCCATAACACAGTTTGTTTGCCTTTGGCCTAGTTTATTGTATGAAGTTAGCCCCTGGATTTTGCTCCGCATAACCAGTTGGAAGAAACCAGTTTTGTTCCCTTAAACAACTGTTTAATAATAACTGGGTTTTTTTTAAAAAAATTTAAAATTCTACTTTGCCTGAAATGTAACTTTAATTACTGGGGCTGGTTCAACAAAGCAGAATCGCATCAACCAGGCCTACAGCATAATGCATGAACCAGCAATTTCTTACAGCAGAATTTAAACGGCGTTTTCAAAGCTTTTCCAAATTCCATTCCTTGCTGCGGATTTGTTCCTTCGGCAGAACAAATGAGTGGAGGTTCCCCCCCCCCCCCCCCCCCCCCATTTTCTGACAACATTTCTCTCCTCGCAGGTGGGAAAGGAGCCCATAAGGTGATCCACCTGCTTTGGTGTTGCTAACAGGTGTCTCGAGCAGCGGGTCTTCCTTTGGAAGGGAAAAAAAAAAAAAAAAGACAAACGTAGCATAGCCAAAATACACAACGGTGTACAAATAACCACAAAGAAGCAGCACACAGCAAAATGCCCCGGAGCATCTGCTAATGGAGAATTGCACGCCGAAACCAGCAAGGAGCACAATAGTCTCAGGCCGGGGGACAGAGAGGTTGACAGGGGACAGTTTTTAGGGGACAGGCACCTGCTTCTGAATGAGGTCCCTGCTGTCTCCAAGCCTCTGGAGAACTCAGGGAGGAACTGACAGTTGAAAAGCCAGGGTGAAAATCACAGGGTTGTAGTTTCCACGCGCCCGGAAGGCCGCCGGAGAGAGGGCAGACGTTTGAGACCCTTCCGTTGGGGAAAGGCGGAGGTGTGACAAGGTCTCAGCCGGCTAACGGCGCCTTGTTTGCGCTCAGGATCAATCCGACCCACCTCATGGAAATGGATACCGCCGTCGGAGGCTTCCAACAAGCGATCCGAAATTAATTGCAATAAGAGGTATAATAGCTGCTCGGCTAGGAACAGAAACACTGTCAATTAAGTGAAAATTGCTTCCTCAAAAGTTAAATACACGTTTCTTGCCTTTTTAATTTCACAACACCTTTTTCTTATTTGTAAGCAAGAAGAGACTCCCAAGCTGCTATTCACAGTGCTCATTTCCAAAAGATAGCAATGTGTGTGTGTGTGTATACACATACATACATACATATTCATATATGTTTTCTTAAGTTTTCACGGGTACTTACATGTATATATTCATATATGTATATATGTTTGTATATATTAAATATTTCACACGCATCTTACCCATCAAAACCAGGAGGGGGAGAGAAAAAAGTATAATTGCCCCAAACACAATACCGTAACAGCTGCCTCTTGATAAGGCAGCGTAGTAGTTTCCCATTCATGGCTCTTAATGCAGTTAGTTGTAAATATGTATTTATATCTCCATTTAAGGATTCGAAAGCCGAACTAACCAAGGCAGCTGGCCATCTTTTCTTTTTTTTCTTTCTTTTTCCCCCCCCCCTAAACGGTTCCATATATTTGGAACAAAGGAAAATGGCTGCTTTAAGAAAAAACGGGGAAGAGAATGGGAACAGAGGGCATCCGTGTCCATTAATTTCTGCCCCACTTGGTAAGATTAGGCAGTCCTAACACGTCCAACAGATCGGGATCCAATAGATCCCGATACATCCAGTGCAGGGAATAAACGATTACGTGCGTTGGGAAGCAGATCTTCATCATCTTCCGCTTCAGAACCCCATAACCCATGGAATAGCTTTTGCCTCCTGCAGTTTGTGGGCACTCCATCACCGGAGGCTTTCTAGAAAAAAATCGGACATCCACTCGTCCAGGATGGCGTAAAGGACTCCTGCCTTGGGTAGGGGGTAGACTAGAAGACCTCCAAGCTCCCTTCCAGCCCTACGAGTCGTATGTTCCGGTTGAGCCTGTATAATTCCCGTTGCCAACTGGGATTCTGTCCCAGGTTCGGTTCTGGACAGTCAGACCCCCTTTTTGACATTCCCTCCTGCCCCATCTGGTTTTGTGCTCCTCGATTAGACGGTGTGTGTTTGTGTGTGTGTGTGTTTGTTTGGAGGGTGGGGGGGGGAAAGAAACGTGCTTTGGAGCCCAGCCCCAAGCGGATAGCAGCGTGCCTAGAGCCGTCGCTTGACCTTTAATTGGTGTTGGAAAAGACCAGATGGAAACCAACGATTGATTGACTTTAATTGGAAATCCGCAATGGGAGATTGCCAGCTACCGAAAGGTTGCGGCTGCTTCTTCTTCTTCTTCTTTCTCTCTCTCTCTCTCTCCCTCTCTTTTTTTTTTTTTCCTGTCCGGAGAAAATGAGGGCCTAAACCCCCACCCCCCACCCTGTCCCAAGGGGCCTTTGGTGAGCGGCGGTTGCTTGTACATTCGGCGCCCCCCACCGCCTTCTTCACACGCGGGGAGTGCCCGAGAGGACGCTTCTAGGAATGTCAGCCTTTCCAGGCTTCTCCCTGCGTTACATCGCTAAGCAACTTTTGGGAGACATTCGCCCCTCCCCTCTACCCACCCGCCATCTGGGGAAAGAAGGCAGGCAACCGGGCGGGTGGGAGGGTGTGGATTTAAGCCGCAAGGGGAGCCACGTTCTACGTCGGGGAGCAGCCCCGTGATTCAACTAACATATGAACGTGTGAAGAAGTGCAAAGCCAAACCACGGTGTGTGTGTGTATGTGTGTGTGTGTGTGTGTGTGTGTTGTTGTTTTTTTCTCTCTCTCTCTCCTTTTTTTCTCAAAGGATGATGCAAAGGCTTATGACAAGCAGAACACCGGTGATGCACCGGCTGGCTCTTTTCCCACAGTCTGTCGCTGATGGGTATGTGTCCCTCCAGTCCGACTGGCTGGCTCGTGAGGAGGCAGCCACCCTCCTTTCAGCGGGCTAAGGGCCAAACTGCAAGGAGGGTCTCAGAATGGATTGGGACACAAGCCCCCCCCCGCCCTTCAAGGCCTGTTCCCACCCACCCCTTCCTCCTGCTGGTCTTCTCATTCCAGGATTGCCTCATCTTAACAGAGGCCTTCAGCCTGTCTTGGACTACACCTCCCCTCGTCCCCAGCTGGAAATCCCCCCCCCCCACACCACAAGCCATCCTAGTCCACGAGGCTGTGGCAGCTCCCTGGCCGTCTGGCCTCTTAAGAGGCTGGGAGGTTGCCTGGCTTGCAATGCTGATGTAAAGACCCCACTTCTGGGTGGGAGGGATGTATCTCATCCCTGCCCTGGGTCCATTTCTGGTCTGGGGGAAAGCAGCAGATGTTGACCCTGGGTTTCCACAGGCGGCCTCGGTCCTGGTTCTTGAATTAACCCACATCCTGGGATCACCCAGCGGGTTGAATCTCTTAAATTAGCCACATGGCTTGCGTCCCCCTGACTCTCACAGCTGCTAGCCAGCAAAGGAGGATGCTTTACCAGAGGGGTGGGGGGAACCCAGAAGGATCCCACTTGCTGAACCTTCTCCCCCGCCCGGCACTTTGCTTTTCAATGGCTTGGGCAGCTGCTCCTCTCCTCCCCACCCCTCGCCTCCCACTATTTTGGGCGACAAACTTGTTGTGAGCGTCAAGGAGAGAGAGAGCGGGTGGCAGAATTGTTGAGTCTTTTGGGATCCATCTGGGATTTGCTGGCAGCTCGGATAAATTTAGAGTCATAGTAGCACTTCGTTCCACCCTCCCGTCAGCCGTCAGCGCCTGGATCCCGGCTGTCACACTCCTCCTGCACCCCACCCAGTGCGCCAGCCCGCCCCGCCAGCCTTGGGATTGCCACGTGTGCCGCCTGGAGAGCCCGCAGCTGACCGGGGAAGGGACTCGCCCACGGGAGGCGAAGAGGGAGCCGCCTCCCGTGCTCAGGTTTTTGTAGCGTGCCATTCGGGCCGCGTCACAATCTCACAAGGGCCTGCGGTCGTCTTCCGCCGCTAGACTTTTGCAGTTTTGCAGCCCGGTCTTAGGTCCTCTGAAGGTATCCAGAGTCCTAATCTCCCAAGGACAAACACACCAAGTGGCAAGATCAAATCAGGGGAGTCCTGCCCCCCACACCCCCCAAAAGCAAACCACCCCTCCATTCTTCCACGCTCCATTTTGGAGCCCAGAAATGTGTTCCTCTTCGCTGCCCTATCACATCAATGGCATCATTTGGGAGTTTCTTTGGGTGGCCTTCTCCCCACCCCCGCCCCCACGCATCCTTCCTCACCTGCTTTTCCCACTTGAAGATTTTCACAGGGCCAAACCCACCCACCCCCGCCCCTCTCCAGGCCTTTCCATAGCCACCCAGTTGGATATCTTTGGCCTAATCCTTTATATATATATTTTTTGTTTTCCTAGAGTCTCCATCCAAGTTTGAAACCCGATGCTTGCTTTCTTTCTTTTGTCCTGTTCCATTCATTCATTCATTCATTCATTCATTCATTCCTCCTCTCCCCCCTTTTCATCTGTTTGAAGGGACAATGGAGAAACGATATGTTCAATGGACAAGGCTGTATGATCCATTGTTCGGGCGTCATCTACGACGGGCTCTGGCATAACGGCTCCCCTCTGGGTACGTGCTCCAGATTTACGCAGTTCGGCTCGTAATGGGACACCCTCCCGTGGAAGGATGCCCTGCCTTTCCCTTGACTTGATCTGGCCTCAACTCCGCTCTCTCAACTTGTCCAGCCAAAGAGTTTAAAAGCAGCAGCAGCAGCAGCGAATCCACGTTGGGGGTACGGGAGAATTCTCTGGGCCAGGGAGAGGCAGCTGTTTGCAGCAGAACTCAGAAGCCCCGCTTGAAATGCTGGGGGTGGGGAGGCAGGCAGTCCTCTTTTCACACGTGATCCCCATTCAGGCCTCAGGAAGAGAAAAGGAAACTTTAGGAAAATTGCCAGAAGTTTGTGGTGATCTTGGCTGGGGATCCCTTGGATGGACAGTACTATAGCACAGGCAGGCAGGCAGATAGAGATGATAGATAGATAGATAGACAGACAGATAGATGATAGATAGGTAGGTAAGTAGATAGGTAGAGAAGATAGATAGATAGATAGATAGATAGATAGATAGATAGATAGATAGA
>NW_020769387.1:4003393-4020298 GCF_900518735.1 Pseudonaja textilis | reverse complement strand
AGATAGATAGATAGATAGATAGATAGATAGATAGATAGATAGATAGATAGATAGATAGATAGATAGACAGATACATAGATACATACATAGATACATACATAGATACATACATAGATACATAGATATGGGTGGATGGATGGATGGATGGATATAGATAGATAGATAGATAGATAGATGATGAACTTGACAGCTTTAAGACTTGTGGGACTTCCAACTCCCAGAATCCCTGAGCTAACATGACTGGAGGAGGAATTCTGGGAGTTGACGTCCACAAGTCTTAAAGCTGTCAAGTTTGAAGACCACTGTGTTAGAACCACAGTGGCGCAGTGGTTAGAATGCAGTACTGCAGGCTACGTCTGCTGCCTGCCGGCTGCCTGCAATTTGACAGTTCAAATCCCACCAGGCTCAAGGTTGACTCAGCCTTCCATCCTTCCGAGGTGGGTAAAATGAGGACCCAAAATTGTTGGGGGCAAGATGCTGACTCTGTAAAACCACTTAGAGAAGGCTGTAAAGCGGTATATAAGCCTGTGCTAAGTGCTATCATAAAGGCATAGGATGAGGTCTTCACTTAGTGGGACAATTGTTTAAAAGAAAGGTCACATGAACACCTAGTCAGGTTGGCCAAGTCATCTTCTGTCCAAAAAAAAAAATGATTTCCACAACTGGCGGAAGTCGCTGTGAAAACTAATTTAATTTCCTCCCCTAAACTTAGAGAAATGAAACTTTCTTTGAAGTAGACCAGAATAGACAACGATGCATGTCTTTGCTTCAAAATACGCTCTTATTCATTGCCTGCGTTTCGAGGCTCCCTCTCGCGGGAAGCATTTCACCAATCTCCTGTCCCTGGGTGCCTATTTTTTAGGAAAGAGAATGGTGTTTAAATGTCCCAGCTTGTCTTTTCAGGAGTGGTAACCACCAAACGTCCGTTGAACCTTTGCAGGGCAAGCGAAGACCATGGCAATTGTAGGACCAGAGGTGGTTGACGCAAGTCAAGGATCAGTTCTTACTTTTCACGTCCAGCTGCAGACCGATAATGGAGAGCTTTCTAAAAGTAAGAATGCCACTTTTTATTTTTATTTTTTTGGAAGCTTTGCGTCACTCCGTAAAATAATATTTATGGGTGACAAAAAAAATAGCCCCTTCCATTTCTATGCCATTTCAGACCGATGGTTTGTTTAGTCTCTTATTGAAAACTTCCAGTCTTCTTATTGAAACTTTCCCTGGCAGGAAATTTCTCCTTAATTCTAGGTTGCTTCTCTCCTTGATTGGTTTCCATCCGTTGCTTCTTGTCCTGCCTTCTCAGGTGCTTTGGAGAATAGTTTTCCCCCTTCTTTTTGGGGGCAGTCCCTCAGATACTGGAAGACTGCTATCATATCGCCCCTAGTCCTTCTTTTCACTAGACTAGACAGACCCAGTTTCTGCAACTGGTCTTCATCTGTCTTCATGAAAGTTGTCAAAGTTGACAAACTTCTCAAGCCCATAAAAAATTTTTTTGGGGGGGGAGTATCTTTCAATCTCAGGAGCATCCAGGTTTCTAGATCACAAATCTCTTCTTTCCCCGTGTCCTTGTTTTCCCGCCCAAGTTTCATTCTTCACAGGTAAATAATTCCACAGCTTTGCACTTCCTAAAATCGGAGCAACAACGACCCTGTACAAGCTACCAGATTAGACGCTGGGCAGTTCGAAGCCAAAATCAACTTAAATCATCCTTTTTTTAAAAAAACAAACAAACAAGATTCTCATTTTTCTTGCGAGAGGCTCCAGAGAATCGGTTCTGCTCTCACTCAGCACCTAAGAAACCCCCTTTCTTAAAGACCCTGTGTTAGGATCCCATGGTGGTTTATCCTTTAGACTTCCTCATCATGTTTCTCCATATTGCTAATATCCTCTTAATCCCAGATAACCACAGCCATGCTTGTTCCGAAGAGTCCATCTTAGCTAATTATTGATTACTATTTAAAAGAAAAAAAAAAAGAACCTGTTTAAAGCTTCAGGGGAAGCCCTGTTTTTCGAAAAGAGGGGAAGGTTTCTGTTGATTCTCGAACCCATTTTGTTTCAAATTACTGCCGGAGAAGTCGAGGCTGCGTGCAGCAGGTGGTGGTAATTAAACGCCTGTAGCTGCCTACGTTTTTCCGGGTGTTTGTGGGCTCATCCGAATGCGCTGTTTGTGTTGCTTTCCCTCCTCCTCTCCCCTTTAAATAATTTTTTTTAAAAAGAACAAAAATCGGACCACGTTCTGATTTCGTCCCGTGGGAGAACGATTCTTCTTCCGTCGTGACATAGAAATAGAGACATGGTAGAAGCGTAGGGAGAATAATGGTTTGTCCCTAAAAGAGCATTGGAAACAGGATGTGGCAGGATAGAAGGTCGTCCTGGGAACCAATGGGGTTTATTCTGCCCTTTGCTTGGATTCGGTTGCGTGTGTCTTCCAGACAAATGGGGCCTTTTTTCTTTCCTCACAACATTGAGAGCATCTGTTGAAACTCAGTAAGAAGAAATTCAAAACCAATAAAAGGCGGAAATTAATAAAAGCATCCATGGTGCTCTCCGAGTTTCACTGTTTCTCTTGCAAGACGTTTCATTACCAAACGAGGTAACATCATCAGTGCTTAGAAGGAGTGGGGTTTACTCTCTCTTTACATAGCTAGTACTTGACTTACAACCACCCAAATCTCTGTTGCTAAGCAAGACAGCTGTTAAAATCAGTTACCCCCTGTTTTGCCAATCGTTAAGGGAGTCACGGAAGTTCTTAAGTGAATCATCCGGCGGTCGTTAAGCAGATGAAACCATGGTTTTCTCTTGGCCTTGTTCTTTGATCTCTTAGGTGAAAGGGGCCGACTGCTGGAGATTACGGCCAGGAACAGAAAGATCACCTGTCCTGAAGGCTATCAAACCAGCTCCCATGAATCGGTGGAAGCCATCAAGAAGCAACCAATTTTGTAAGTGGCAGGTTTCATTTCTGGTGCACCTCTTCTGGATCCCCAGGACTTCCAAGCCATGTTTGGCTTAATCAGAGTCAGGCGAATGCGATACGGAGGGCTAGTTCAGGGAAGCCTTTCACCTGATTGGCAAACATCAATCACGGAATTCGAGTCAACCATCGGATGGGGAAAGGAACCCATCTGAACCTCTGCGATAGGCTCAGGGTGGGATCTCCTTAAACACTCCTGTTTTTACTGCGATGTAAAAAAAGACATTGAGAGACTCTAGAAAGAGTGCAGAGAAGAGCAACGAAGAGGATTAGGGGACTGGAGGCTAAAACATACTAAAAAACGGTTGCTGGGATTATGTGTGTCTAGTCCAAGAGTCTTCAAACTAGGCAAGTTTAAGACTTGTGGACTTCAACTCCCCCAGAATTCCTGAACTAACATGACGAGGAGGAATTCTGGGAGTTGACGTCCACAAGTCTTAAAGCTATCAAGTTTGAAGACCTCTGGTCTAGTCTAATGAAAAGAAGGACTAGGGGAGACATGATAGCAGTGTTCCCATATCTCAGGGGCTGCCCCAAAGAAGAGGGGAGTCAAGCTATTCTCCAAAGCACCTGAAGGCAGGACTATCATGTCACCCCGCTAGTCCTTCTTTTCATCAGACTGGACGTACCCAGTTCCTGCAACCTTTCTTTGTAAGTTTTAGCTTCCATTTGGGGTATACCTCAACCTTATGGCCTGTAAGCTGTGTTTGATGGCTTACCTTCTGCATGAACTAGGCTGCTGTCACTTTGCCAACAGGCCACTCTTAAAACCCACCATTTGATTTCCACAGGGTGGGCAACCTGGCGCCCACGAGCCTGCCTCTCCGAAAGGTTTTGAAAATTAAAATAATTAAACAACTGGAACCGTGCCAAGCAGTGCACTATTCTCTCGCAATATTTATTTCCAAGAATGTTTTCCTGGCGGGTGGCTGGGAACTGTGCTCAATGTGATGGATATTTTATGAATAGAAACTTCTCCCTTGGCAGCACTTTGGGTTTGCGCTCACCCCCATGCTTTCCAAATTCTGAACGTGCTCTCGGTCCAGAGGACTGACTCCCTTGGCTCAATTTGCCGTGTTATCCGACTTTCCTTTGCCACAGCCAGCTTGCAAATCTCTCCTACGATCAGAGCCACTTTGGGTTGGGGCCTCTGGCATTCTTTCCCACCGCTGAATTTGGAAATCACTTTCCTGATGCCCAGAGGTGGGAAGCTGAAAACCTGCGCAGGCTGGAACACCGGAGAGACATACTTTGATGCTTTCCCGGAAAAAAAAAGACAAGAAAAAAACCTGGACTGCCGGCTCAAGTAGACTGGGCTGTAAAAACCCAGAGTAGAAAGTCTATTCTCCAAAGCCCCCAAAGGCAGGACAAGAAGCAACAAAGTGGGAACTCATCAAGGAGAGAAGAAATGGAATTAAGGAGAAATTTCTTGACAGTGAGAACAGTTAGTCAGTGGAACGGCTTGCCACCAGAAGTTGGAGGTTGCTCCATCAGTGGAGGCTTTTAAGAAAAGGCTGGACAGCCATTTGTCTGGAATAGTATAGGGTCTCCTGCGAGGATGGACTAGAACAGTGGTTGCCAACCGGTGGACCAGGGACCACTGGAGGTCTGTGAGAAAATGTTGGTGGTCCCCAGAGAAATGCCCCCCCCAAAGCACTCCCCCCCCCAAGCAATTAATCCAGGCTGCATGGGAACACAAGGCTGCGCTGCCCACATGGCCCGCCCACCCGCAGGCCCCCACCCTTCAGCCAAGCGCAAACCTTGTCTTGAGTAGAGCCACACAACTGGAACTGGAAGGTAAGACTAATGGCGGGGGAGGGAAATCCGCCCCGGCGTGGCTTTTGCTGACGTTGGTGGGAAAATTGGTCCCATATTCCAGAGCTGCAGGAGTCACCCAGGACTGGCCTTTTAGCCATCCCGGAGCAGCTCCTCCAGTCCATGGCAGGACGGTGCATCTGGGTGGAGAAGCATCTGCTCCAGGATGACCCGTCTTGTCACCACTGCAGCTCTGGAATATGGGACTGACTTTCGCACCAACGTCAGCAAAGCCACCGTCAGTCAACATTCCTATTAGTGGTCCACGGGATTTAAAATTATGATTTGGGCGGTCCCTGTGGTCCAAAAGGTTGGCAACCCCTGGACTAGAAGATCTCCAACGTTCCTTCCAACTCTTGTTCTTCTGTATGGCAGCACTCTTATCTCAAAGGTCTCCAAACTTGGCAACTTTTAAGACTTATTGGACTTCAACTCCCAGAATCCTCCAGCCAGCTCTACTCCATGAGGTAGAAGGCTCTGCCAGAATGATGGAATTGTGTTTTTCTGAGGAATACCTGGAGAAGGGCTAGGCCTAACCAGGTTCTCACAATTGTTCGTCTGTCTGTCTGTCTGTCCAATGTAGGGATGGCCCATCGCTCGGAGCAACGATGCTTTAGCCAACATAGTTGGATCCTTCCGCACAAGAGACCTAAAGTTTAGCCCCAACCGCCTTCTTGGAGCCACCTACCTTGTTTTCACCTCCCTCATAGGGGAAGCCCTAGCTGTCCTTGGTGTGTTTTACGTCCTCCCACTTTGCCCAAGACTTCTTTCATGGAGAAGAGTTTCCTGAGGAAACCTCTCTAGAACTGGCCAATCACCCTCTTCTAGCTCAGGGAACGTGGAATCTTTCAGATCCTATCGGCTGTCTTGCGTTTGTGGCTTGCAACCCCAAGTCATCTGCGCCCGAGTCAGCCTTGGTTCTGTTTTCTTTTGGGGCAGGAAGTCTGGCGATTCCAGTTACTCTTTGATGACCGTCGCATCTGCAAGCCAACCCCCACAAGCCATCCCACCAGTTGTCAGCAAATCAGGACACGCCAGCCCTGAAGTGGTCACCTCCCACGAAAGAAAGCCAGGGCATGAAACAAAGAACAGTAAGTAACCACGATGAAATTTAGTTTAGCTTAGCTTAGTTTACTTTGTCGTTGCACCTCGTGCAACAAAATGAAACGCCATCTTCAGTGCACATTATGTAACGACAAAAATAAAAGACAAACACACCAGTTGGTTTGAGCGCAAGGTTTAAGAAACGAGTCGGGGTAGAAAGGAAGAGAAAATCTATGGTGCCTTTTGTACACTAATGGACGGCTGTGAGAACATTCAAAGTTTGCACTGGCATCCTTCAGAAGAAATTAGAGAGTTTGATTTCCAAATTCCTGAGGGGCAGGGCGGGAGAAAAAACCCATGTATTAAACAGCTTCGGGGCAGGGGAGGGGAGGGAATTCTTGGATCAATCCAAGCCTGCTTTTGAAACAGAGAAAAGCACTCATTTCATCTGCTCTTTTTGCCAAACAATGATGCCCCGTCTTCCAAAAAGGAGAGAGAGAATAAAAACCACTTAGTGTGGCTGGTCGCTGACACTTGAGTTGCAAGCTAAGGCATGACAGCCTCTAGACCCAACCCTGTCCTGTTTTGGCAGTCTCCTCAGCTTTGTCTCACTCAAACTTTGCCGCGGCCTGGTCACCGAAGGAGGCAAGACGTCAATTGGATAATTTCCTCTGACTCTAAACCTTCCTTTCACTCCCCTTCCATCTCCTCTCCGCTCTGCTCAAAACCTTATCCGTTTCTGTTCGAGGCCCCGCTTTATAAGATTAGGGCGAAGGAAACAACCTTAGGGGGCTTTTTCATCTTTCGGGACTTGAATCCAGACCAGAGGAAGGTTTACTTGAAGGCAGGTCAGAGGGGAGAGTATGGAAGAAGATTTCAACCTGTGCGAAAGGGGCTGATGAGAGCTCTTTTTAGACTTGGCCCCGAGTTCGAAGGCTGCCTTGTATCAGGGGCCAAGTGAGCTTTGCACAGCTCGTCCTCGACATGCAACAGTTCATTTAGCGACCGTTCAAAGTTACAGTGGCACTGAAAAAGTTACTTCTGTCAGAGCGTTTGCAACGTGACTACTATTATGAGACAACCCAGAAGCAAAACACAGCACACACATACTTAGACATTTAACAGTGGTTTACGTACAAGACATATACAGAAATATATCTGGTAGGCAAATGCCGTACAAGCAATCAATCTTCTTAACTCTACACTGAGAACTCTGCAATGGATACAGGACACAAGGAGAGAGAACACGCCCTCTAATGGCTGCCTTTATATCGACACCTTTTAAAGAGGCACCCAAACATAGTCTTAAAAAGGCAATATCAATGCCGATTCATCCTCATTGCATCAGCCTTACAGCAACTGGTCAGCTCTTAAATCTCAATACCGTAACAATCTGTTTTTCACACAACCGCTGCAGCATCCCCACAGTTCAAGTGATCAAAATTCAGGCACTTGGCAACCAGTTCATATTTATGACAGTTGGAGTGTCGCGGGGTCAAGGGGAAGTCATATTCACTTAACAACTGCAGTGATTCTACAACCACTGCGACAAGAAAGCGTGCAATTTTGGGGGGGAAAGAGCTCTTTTTTTCCTCCTCGTCTCCACCTCGTACGGGCCTTTCTCTCCACCTACTCAGAATTGTGACTCAAGGTTTACTATAATCCCAGTGAGTCAAAACTGCCAACTCATCTTTCGTATAAATATACATTCACCACCTATATTATTATTTTGGTTTCCTCTGAAGGGCTTTGTTGACAGACGAGGTGACATTTTTCTGTCATAAATACCCGGGTATTATTTACAGGCCAGCGATTTCTGAAATTATTCAACGGAAACCCGAACATGGAGATCTTGGGAGTTGAATCCGAGTTTAATCACCCTGGTTTATTGTGAGCCATAATATTCAATCCACCCATATCACTTGATACATTGTAAATACATGATCTGAATCTTAATTTGCTCGGCTCACTAGACAAATTAGGGAGAAGCCGAGCAGTTGTAAAAACAACCTCTATATTCGGGCTCCGGGAGAGTTTATTTTGATAGCCCCAACGTACACAAAAATCCTTTGCTTATATCCTTTTTGCCATTTCTGTTTTGGTCATATTAAATTTAGTTAGGCTTTTGTTTCTATTCTTCCAAGCAAAATAAATGTTTATAAGGCCCTTATGTAACACCTGACCCTCCTTGCTTTAAGTCACCAGAAGATTTAGAAATAGTAAATAAACAAGCCATCTTGGGAGTATTCCCTTCGGGAGCGTTTCTGTTGTAATATTCCTGATTTTGAATGGAAAGATATTGGAGAAAAATAGGTTGAAGCCAGCCAAGATGGGTCAGATTCCCTTATCCAGCTGGTACGACAGTAAAATGACATTTGTGGAGCAGAGGGCCTGTAACGAATCCTTGAGTGCCTGCTTGTTGTAATAGTGAAGTACTTGGATCAGAAACAGGGTTGAGTTAGTTATAGTCCTTCTTGAGGCATGAAAGTCACCCAGGTGCCTTTGGGGAAAGTCATTCTCTCTCTCAGTCCAATCCACCTTGCAGGGTTGTTGTTGTTGCCGGGGAAAACAGGAGGAGGGAGCATTAAGTACATTAGTAAGGTTGTATATAAATCTAATGATAATAGTAATTCTAACAGCTCCCCAAAATTTAGCCAATATTGGTCCGTAGCAGTCCTGATAACATCTGGAGAATATCAGGTTGGCGACAGTTTTGATGTTAGAATGAGATTTTGATTATCTGGTAAAATCTTTCCGCAGTCCCTTCCTTCCTTCCTTCCTTCCTTCCTTCCTTCCTTCCTTCCTTCCTTCCTTCCTTCCTCTATCCATCCATCCAGCCATCCATTGCTCCTTCGACCCTCTGCCTTCCTCCCTCCGTCCCTCCCTCTGTCCCTTCCTTTCTTCCTTCCTTTCTCCCTTCCCTTCCTTTCCCTCTCTCTCTCCCTCCCTCTCCTCCCTCTCCTTCCTTCCTTCCTTCCTTCCTTCCTTCCTTCCTTCCTCTATCCATCCATCCAGCCATCCATTGCGCCTTCGACCCTCTGCCTTCCTCCCTCCGTCCCTCCCTCTGTCCCTTCCTTTCTTCCTTCCTTTCTCCCTTCCCTTCCCTTCCTTTCCCTCTCTCCCTCCCTCTCCTTCCTCCCTCCCTCCCTCTTTCTCCATCCATCCATTCTTTTCCCAGCAAGATTTTGTGGCTGGCTGCTTGAGCGAAAGGTTGGCCCAGGATCAAAACACCTCAGGAATAAGTTCTGCTGATGGGTAAATTACGAGGTCCTCGAGGCTTTTGTTCGCTCTGTTCTTTTAACATGGCGGTAATAACCCAGGGATGGAAATGAACTATTGATGAACTGCCAGCAAAATGGAATTCTGAGAGGTTCTGAGCGCAGGCGGGGCCTTTTTTCCTTTCACAAATGGATGTGCTCGCCTCTCTGGTTTTGAAGCCGTAATGACACCTGAAGCCGGATTAAAAGTCATTTCAGGGGACACTCTCACCCCACCCCCAACAGCAATTGACTCCTTACCTTGACCAGGCTTGTTTCTTTCATCCTGTGCCGTGGAGGGAGATTCTTAAATAAAGGCGAGGTGCGCAGAATGAAATTTATTACATGTTTTTCCAGGGAACGCTGCACGCTACAGTAATCTGGTCCTCCCTGTATTTTTCGTTAGCGTCTTCATAATCCCAAGTGAATAGAAGAGGCCCAAGATCACTCCTGGTTTAATTTAGCTTAGACCTAACCACAAGGATTGTTCCTGCGGTTGGCTCCAGATTGGACTGAAATTCCCACCCAGCTGGGATATACCAGGATATATGCTTGGCATTGTGGGATTGAAAAGGCAGTGACAACCACTTTAATGCTGGCTTCCTTGCAGACTAGACTCTGGGCAAGCATCCAAGGATGGTGATGGCTATAGGGCCCAGTCACCCAGCCATCACATCTCCTCAGCTGCCCTTGTGAATGTTTCTGGCCAGGTACATCAATCCATTCTCAAGTTATCAAGGGTAGCATAGTTCTGTTTTATCAAGTTCCTTGTAAAACTACCCGGAGTCTTTACCGAATTGGGAAGCCTCTAAATTGTTCCAATAAACTAGTATTTCTTAACTCTGAAGATGTGTGGACTCCAACTCGCAGGGTTCCCCAGCCAGCATGTTAATCAGTGGAAGAACTTGCCTTCAGAAATTGTGGGTGCGCCAACCCTGGAAGTTTTTAAGAAGAGTGAGCAGCCACTTGAATTGATATATATGTCCTGCTTGGGATTGGGTTGGACTAGATGATCCTCAAAGTACCGTCTGTCTTCTTTAAGAACCAAATACTTGCTTGCCTACCCACCCTAAGTGAAAACAAATGCCTTGAATCAGGTTGTCTCCGTCACAGGCAGAGAAGGCGCTTCTGTACAACAGCACAAAAGAAGATACCCAGAAATCTGCACTGGAAACAAATATAGGAGAGCAAAATGTGCCATGGTCTTCACAGTACAAAAAAAGCTTTAATGAGAGAACAAGATTTGCAATAAATAAGAAAGCAGTAGCTTTATTAACAATAGCTTGAGCCGTGGTGGTGCAGTGATGAGAGTGCAGTACTGCAGGCTCCTTCTGCCGACTGCCAGCTGCCTGCAATTTGGCAGTTCGAATCACACCAGGCTCGAGGTTGACTCTGCCTTCCGTCCTTCTGAGGTGCGTCAAATGAGGACCCAGATTGTTGGGGGCAAGAGGCTGACTCTGTAAACCACTTGGAGGGGGCTGTAAAGCACTGTGAAGCGGTATATAAGTCTAAGTGCTATTCTTGTTGCTATTTAATAAGGAAACCAAGATTTTTCTGTGTGGAAAGTTCATATCTTAAGCTACTGGATTTCTGCATTGGGCATCCGGATGCCTTGCAAGACTTCAGCCCGTGCTGGGTATAAACTCCCCATTTTTCCAGAATTTCTGCATCCTTTCTGATCAACTCTAAGCACCGGCCAATTTGAAGCAAAGCTTCTTAACGTCTGGACTCCAGGCCTGACATCGCTCCTGTGGAATGAGACGCCTGTTCCGTGATGGCCGATTTCCCCATGCGGCCCTTGTGTTTTTGTACAGCAAAGTACAACAACTCAGCCCGTTTCTAAGCACTGACAATAGCAACCTTGTCGTTATTGGCTGCCGGGTTCCTCCTCGCCCATCTGTTTTAAAAGTTTGCTTCCTATCGGGGCCGTGTTTTTCTGCCGCTTCAGCTCAAATGCTTCTCATTCTTTTGGACAAGAAGTTGGCTATTTCGTTCCATGTCTTAAAGCGGGGTGGAATTTATGAGGTGGGGAAATAAAAGCTCAGCGGGCCTTCGAAACATGCGTAGATTCAAAATCCCCCTTTTTGAGCTGGATTTTGTAGATGATTTTAGAGGCAGGCAGGCAGTTTGGGGAATGTTTCCCTAGGAACGTAAAACCCTCCAGATGGCCTCTGAGCGATCTCAGCCACGGTGATTTGGTCCTTCTACCTTCTTAAAAGGCGAAAAACGTGCTTCTTCACTCCCGCCAGGGATTGAAAAGTCACAGGAGCATTTCTTCCCCTCCAGTCTCAAATGGGGTAATCGGCCCTAAAAACAGTTTGAGAAAGACATCCGGAATTGTGAGAGTTTTGGTGACCTTGAACACAGGTAGTCCTCGACTTAACAACAGTTCATTTAGCGACGTAAAGTTACAACAGCCCTGAAAAAAAGTGATTGATGACCATTTTTTTCGCACTTAATAACATTACAAAATCCCCACGGTCACGGGATTAAAATAAACGCTTGGCGACTGACTATGATGGCCACGTTCTCGCGTTGACAACCAGGCTGGGTTTTCCCAGGGCAAGTGAAGAAGAACTGGCAAGTCTTTCACAATAGCCTGAGCTTAAGCGAGCGTTAACTTTCGGTGGGACTTTTTTGGCAGCTTAGCCAGTTGGACTAGTGGGGTGATTCAGTTCATGCAGTGAATCCAGAACGTAGGTTAGTTCAGGAACCCAGCAAAACGCAGGAGACAAATGGGACTGTAATGACTGAGTTGCCCGTGGATTGTTCTGACCCAGCTCCACGAACGCGACAAGCTCTCTCTAGTTAAATCAATGATTCCTTTATTAGGAACACCGGCAGCCCCCGGTAAAAATGGTTTTTCTCTCGCCGCAGGCTAACAAGTCCATCCAGCAGGGAGATGAATAGTTGTCTACCACATCTATTCATCTCGGCCTCCTGCCTTTTATCCCCAGAGCTAGGGTGGGACTTCGCTAGCAGCGGTGCCTTTTCTGTCCCAAGGACCAGCCCATAGATTTCCACTCCTCTCCTCTCCTCTGCCTTCTGTGCATCTGCAGTCAGGCACGGGACCTCCTCTTCCTCATCAGCCACCTCCAGACCCAGGTCTGTTGACTCTCCATCTGAGGGTTGACAGACGGCCCAGACTCTGCCCCCCCCCTCTTCCTCTCTCTTCCCCTCCCTCCCTTCCTCCCTCCTCCTTCCCCCCGACAGCTCCATTCTCTACTCTGATTTGTCTGCTGGACAGGCCACAACATGGATTTTCGTCAACTCGGGCTTGCTTCGCTGAGCCCTGCCCTTTTAATTTGAGAAACGGACGTCATCAGTCCTAATCCACAGGATGTCCTCCCCATCAGGTCGATCATGAGCAGACAGTGCCTGGAAATGGTCCATCACAGACCACCAGAAGGGTGAAATTCTTCTAGGTGGGAGCTACCCTGCCTAGGAGTCAGCCAGGCACGAGTCTTTCCAACTCGCAGCGACTTTGGCGGGCGATCCAGAATCGAACCTGGCTCCCAATCTGTATGGGGAGTAGAACAAGAGTAGGGTCACGATTTTGGAGGGGAGCCCAGGAGAACCCATGCATCCCGGCTGCAGCTGTCAAGGCTGCCGTAAGAACAAGACAACGTCAAGTCAACTGAACACACGCCAGGGGCAATCTGCTGGTCAACACCACCAAGACTTTGTAATAATCATTGGGTGTTGGAGAACGTGTTGCATTCCTGCGACTCCTACGGAAAACCCAAGGCTTCGAAGACCAGATGGGAGATTTTTTTGGGGGGGGGGTTCAGCCTCCTTCCAGATCCTTCCGCGGAGCCCTCCGTGGGGACCACGACAGGATCAGCTTCTGAAAAACCGTACAGTCGTGGAGCGAGAACATCTGGATCGCACACGTACATGTCTACGACTTGGAACGGATGACTTTCCTCCCCATTGGGCCGCTCGAACCTCGACAAGTCCCTGGCCTGCATTTGCGTCCAACTGAACGGGTGGCACGGCCTCAGACTCAATCCCCTGCCTTTAATTGAATACGAGTATTTTGCCGTCGGAGGTCTGAAGCCTTCGTCACAGGTGGCCTTGTGGTGTCAGAGCCCCAGTGCTTCGTTTTTTTTTTCTTTTTTTTTACTTCCCCGGCCCGTCCGTCTGCCTTTCTTCTGTTTCTCTTCCTTAAGCCTATTCAAGGGTTAAGAAGTTCAGCTCCCATCTGCGGTTCACTTGGTGGTGACATTTATTTAAGTCGGGACAGCATCGTGCCGGGAAATCTCTCCCTGTAGCAGGCAAGCCATCTGTCCAAAGCGGGAAGGGAGAACCCCAGCGTGCCAGTTTCGGTCTCGAAAAGGCCAGAGGTCTCGCTGGCTTTGTCCTCCTCTCGCTGATCTGTCTGAAGGGATTAAACCTGTTGAGGCCCAGCGTGGTTCTCACAACACTCTGGTTGGGCTTGCTTGTACTTTCCCTTTGTCTGACGCGATGTCTAAACAAGCTTGCAAGAGTTCCCCAGCCTGCAGCCTTTGATCTGTTTGGAGTGACCTCTTCCCCCCCCCCCCCCCCCCAAAAAAAACCCAAGGCCAGAGAGAAAAGGGGGCGGGTGGGGGGGAAGGAATCGGATTTGCTAATTTTCATAATTAAGATTGGTGCTGCTCAGACTGGTTTCTGTTTTAGGCTGGCTTGACTCCGAGGCAGAGAAAACATACGGCGATGGCAGGACATGAGGGCCTGAGATATAAGTAGGACATTCATGCAACGTGCTTCATTTGAACCCCGGGTGAGGTTGGCACCGTGGGGGTTGAATCCAGTCGGTTTTGGCTAGTTTTGTGTTCCAAAAAATGGAACGCCAGTAGCTAAATCCTAAACCCAAAACAACGCCCACCACACAACAGTGCCCTCAAAACATGCTTAGGGCTGAGTTTCCCATCCCACACAAACCCACAAGCTACCAAACCCTGCTTAATCCTTAAAGTCTAGTGACCCAGGAACCAGAAAAATAGGTATTTAGACTACTAAACTAACCTGCTAGCGGAGTTAAAGCTTCTGGCAGGAGATTCAGTTTTGGTTCCACAGGGGGACATGTTCTTATTTAACACCCTTTAGCGAAGGATTATCTTTACTGGTAGCTTACAACTCTAAACCCTCACTCAGCTTGTTGAGATGGGAATCGGGCCGATGGTCGATTCCTCCCATTTTTTTCTTGGAAACTTCTGCCGCACAGAGACTGAGTGTTCGCTGTACACTGAGCCAAGATGTAGTTTGTTTGTGGCTTAGTTGTCATTTATGCACTAAACCATAGTTAAACAACCCGGGGCTTTCATGCGCTGTACATTCACACGGTCTACCGCCTGCAGAATTATTTTAAAAGATCTTGCACTGTTTGTCCTTAGCGGAAGCCTCAAATCTCCAGCCCAAAGTTCTTCCTTTTTGGGTGCCCCAAGACTAACCAGGAGAACAATGGGTCTGTGCTAATATTTCTAGGAAGTCGGGAGACTTGGGGAAGGTCAAATAATCCGGGTGGATTGAGTAACCTCTTCGTTTTGTTCAAAAGTTGACGGGAAGTTCAAAGAGAGTTTTTTTTTTAAAAAAACGATACAGAGTACGTAATTCCTCTCCACGCTCCTTAAATCCAGAATCTAAATCTTAAATCTTGAGTTAAGAAAGAATGGAGGTTTTTAGGAGGGGGGCGGGGCTGAATGGTGAATGGCAGCGCTTCTCTCTCCTTTGAGACGAGCATTAACGCGAAACACATCTGCAAAAAAAAAAAAAAAAAAACTCACCAAGCCTTTGGAATTTAATGCCCCAATGACTCCCACATCTGGCGCAGATCGTGTGGGCGGGTTGTGGATATTTGTGCCACCCTCAGCCTTACCCAGGTCTCTCTCTCTCTCTCTCTCTCTCCTGCCAGTCAGAGAGCGCACCAGCCCACCCCAGAAGTTAATGGCGCACCAATCAATTCTTCCTCCCCCCCCCAATCAGGGTTATTATAAATAACATCGGAAAGGACGGGGTGTTTGCTGCCAGCGTTAAGGGAAGAAGGACCTCTGCTCGAAAAATCCTAAATAAACAGGATGCGATAGGACGATGATGATGATTAATTAGCTTATCTCTCCTCTCTCTCCCTCCCTTTTCCAGCAGTGGTTCTCCTGATTGGTTCTTCCACATCTGGATCCTCTCCAGATAGTTTAAAAAAACCGTATTTGGTTAAATTACAGTACCCGGTTTCCACCACCACCACCCCCCTCCTAACAAAACGCATTGATTTGATATTCAGAAACATTTTTTATATTTAGTCTGTTAACCTTTTGTAATTCCCACCCACTGCTTTTAAGCTGCAGAATGTGGTGGGGCTTTCTTTTCTTTTCTTTTTTCTTTCTTTCTTTCTTAATGCTAATTGTTGTCAGTAGGGTATCAGCCATCAGCCCTTAGCAATTTAAACGCATTGAATTGTAATGCAGGTGCCGTTAATTGGAAGGCTGCTATTGTTTTCCTGGCAATAGCGAACATGTTTCAAACAATTCCTTGCAAATTGGATTTGAGGACCGGTTGTTGTTGTTTTTTAAAGAAAGAGAGAGGGAAGAGTTTAAAGATAACTTTAGCTTCCAATTTAGCCTGGAAAGGAGGCCAAGGGGCTTTGTCTCTCCCATTTAGGCTGAACCTGCAGTGGCGTCTTTCAAGCCACAAAGACGCTCCTTGCACAGATGCAAATTTGCACGCTCTCACTAGCATAGAGCTGGTATCTCAACGGTTAGCCCAATTGTGTAGATTCAATGGGCGTAGTGGGAAACCCGAACCGGTAGTGTAATGCACATCCAGTCGGAGTTAACACCTCCGCGTTTCCACAAAGTAGCTCCGCGCTGTTTGGGGAAGGGCTCAAAAGGATTTTTTAAAAAATTCTATTTTTGCAGTTCCTTTCATCAGAACGGCACGCCTTAGGGCAAAACCCGGTGCCTTTTGGTTAAATGCGGCCAGAAAAGCTGCTAGCCGACTTCTAATTGTTTGCCAAGGAGCGAGAAGTAGCAGGAATGTCCATAGTCCTCTTCACGTTGAGTCACCTTAATTAAACTGGAGGCTTTCTTAGTGGGGACTCCTCTCTGAAAAATCACACGGCGAAAGGGATGCTTGCAGCCATCACAAGCGTGAAAAAAAATGTTCATCTGTCACTTTTTTTGTAACTTCGAATGGCCACTAAGGGAACCATTGTAAGTCGAGGACTTCCTGTGTATCTCTCTCCTGAGCTCCTGGACCTATCCTAACTCGAAAAAATAAAAGAGAAACAGAAGTGTGAGCTTGCCAAATTCAAACTGGAAAGAGGCACTCTGGAAATGACAGGGGTTGCTATTTGCTGTAAAGGCTTCCACAGTGATGGAGATGATCGGCCAAAAGTGAAAAGGGTAGATTGAAAAAAAAAAACAAAAAACGGGAAGGAGGGAAAAAGAATAAATAGAAACTGGAGTTTAAGTGATCCTAATTGCCCGTCAGAGGAACTAAAAGTCTTGGCAATCGGATAAGGCACTGGAGAACAGCAAGCAGCGCTCTGGGAGTAAATCTCTTTTATATTAATAAATGGGGACCAGCTTTTGGGATAATGCGGCTGTTGTTTTCATAGTAGTTTTAATAAACATTACAGACTTTAAAAAACCTAATACAAAGAAATGAAAGGAGAAAAACAATAAAGTGTTGAAAAGAACACATCAGTACAGACAATAGAAAAGAAAGAAAAATAAGAATATATAAGAGAAAAAGAAATGAAAGATTATCTATCTATCTATCTATCTATCTATCTATCTATCTATCTATCTATCTATCTATCTATCTATCTATCTATCTATC
>NW_020769387.1:3992766-4003383 GCF_900518735.1 Pseudonaja textilis | reverse complement strand
ATCTATCTATCTATCTATCTATCTATCTATCTATCTATCTATCTATCATCTCCTCTCTAGAACACTAAAAGTCACCACAGACCCTTCTCATCCTGGACATTCATATTTTGATCTGTTACCATCAGGGAGGCGTTATAGGTGTCTTAAAATGAGGAGTAATAGATTGAGAAGCAGTTTCTTTTCCAAGGCAGTCATGGTCTTGAATCAAACAGGCCTTTGTGATTTAGTCCTATTATTATTGTTACAATTATTTTAATTTTTAAAACTCTGTAGGGTGATTATGATACGGTGTTTGGGGCACCGTGCTGGAATAGCTTTCAAATTTCATTGTATTTGTGGAATGCAATGACAATAAAGGTATTCCTATCTATCTATCTATCTATCTATCTATCTATCTATCTATCTATCTATCTATGATTTCAATGAGGGGAAGGCAATTTAGATGAGGGGATAAATGGGGAATTCATTAAATTTGCCGACAGCATCAAACTGACAGGAAGGGCCAACCGTCTAGAAGATAGGCTTAAGATACAGAAGAATCTGGAGAGACTTGAACCTTGGGCCCTATCGAACCAACTGAAATTCAACGGTGAGAAAAGTAAGATTCTACATTTGGGCCAGAAAAACCAAATTCACAGGTATCGTATGTACCTGGTATAGGTGTGGGTGGTACCTGGTTCAATAGCAGTAACTGTGAGACGGATCCTGGGAGTCCTAGTGGAGAAATGATTCATTTAAATTAAAAAAAAAAAGATTAAACTTTTAATAAAAGCATAAATTTATTTAGTTGTACTCCAGCGCCCGGGGCCCTAATGATGGCAAGGACATTTCCGACCAAATCATTCCATGTGCACGTCGTTCCTTTCGCCTCTTCTGTCAATCTACGTGAAATCAGTAGAAGCAGAAACAGCCATAACTCACAACAGATGCACAGCTGGTCTTTGCTGTGGCATCTAATACCCAAGATCAGTCTGACCCACCAATTTTAAGCCCCTTTGCTCTGCCTGCAGAACGACAGGCCTGTATTTTAGATTAGACACATAACTTGATCCAACATGGGTGGACTTTTTAAAAGTGTAGCAATCTCCCAGATCCCTGGAGTCGGCAGAGATCTCATTATTCAGAGAGGCGGGGAGGTGTAAAGAGAGCCTGGCCTCTTTTCACTCAAACAGTTGCTTTTTTTTTAAAAAAAAAAACATATTTCTCCAGATGTGGGAAGATTGCAGGGTGAACGCATTCTTGCAGAAGAGCCAAATCTCTGCATTTAAAGAAGAAAAAAAAATCTAGCAACTCAGCGAAAAACTTTCTCCTGGGCATTGGAGGTTTTAAAATACAGAGGAGGGGTTTCTTTTTCTTTCTTTCTTTCTTTCTTTCTTTCTTTCGTTCTTTCTTTCTTTCTTTCTTTCTTTCTTTCTTCCTTCTTTCTTTCTTTCTTTCTTTCTCTTTCTCTCTCTCTTTCTCTCTCTTTCTTTCTTTCTGTCTCTTTCTTTCTTTCTTTCTTTCTTTCTTTCTTTCTTTCTTTCTTTCTTTCTTTCTTTCTTTCTTTCTTTCTTTCTTTCTTTTGTGTTTGACCATACAGAAAGTGTTGATTTAATCTCCCGCCTTTGCTTGCAATCTTGCATGTTAAGTATACTTCTTCACTGAAGTCTGCCAGTTGTACATACTTCACCTGTAATAGATTTCCTCTCCTCCCGTGGTTTCCGATTTCCAGATGTTAGCACTAAGATCCACACAGACCGAACGCTTGAGGATGGAACAGAAGCATTCCTGTTTTCTGGCACTCTCTCTCCTACAAATGGGGCTGCCCCTTCGCTCCAATATACCCCCGAGGTGTCATTTTAAGTTTATAGCTGTCGGTTGGATGGATGCGACCGAAGACAGCATTTGTAGAAAGACATTGGACTGATACCTTGGCCTGTCTGATTTTTTCCTTGCTCAGTTTTGCTGGGAACTATTGATGGCTGGTAACTTGATAATCGTGGCCTTCTGGCTTTTTTTTTTGGACCCCTGTGGACATTGTTCAGAGTTGCCCTTTCCAATTAAAGATGCTGACATGAAATAGAATAAAAATCATTTGCAAACAGTCCTTTTTTTTTTTTTTAGGATTTTTCCCAGCTCAAATTCATTTTTTTTTTCTACAATTCAATTATCTTAGAAAAGAAAGAACACCAGCCCCCGGCAAATTTCTCCAGGTTATGCTTATTTCAAGGGTTGCCTTTTAATCTCGGTAGCATCATGTCATAATAAGGCCTTGGGAGGAAGAGGTCTGGAGGCAGCCAGCATTGCAGCTAAGCTCCCTCCCTCCTTCCCTCCCTTGGGGAAACATTATTTGTAGGTCCTGGAGCCAGAGGGCAAATCTGATCTCCTTTGTGGACGGCAAGTTTTTAAAAATTGCTCAGGAAAAAGATCTAGTGCTTCCCGTCGCTTTCTTGGGCAATTTTTAAGGGTTTTGTTTGCTTTGAAGCTAGAATAGAATAGAAATAGAAATAAATAGAAATAGAAATAGAACTGAAAGGAATAGGAGTGGAATAGGAGTAGGAATAGAATAGAATAGAATAGAATAGAATAGAATAGAATAGAATAGAATAGAATAGAATAGAACAGAGAATATACAGAATAGAATAGAATTCTTTTTATTGGCCGTGTGATTGGACACACAAGGAATTTGTCTTGGTGCAAATGCTCTCAGTGTCCATAAAAGAAAAGATACATTCGTCAAGAATCAAGAATCGTCAGGTGCAATGCTTAATAATAGTCATAGGGTGCAATAAGTCATCAAATCGTACTAAGAAACAGTCAATATAAATCGTAAGGATACAAGGAGCCAGCTTCCCTTAACCCCACTGCATGACTAACTTAACCACTACAACCGCGGCAAGAAAGGTCGTGAAATGACGCGAAACGCCACCGTCTCGCTTAGCCACGGAAATCCGCCCCCCTCCGTTTTGGTTGTAAGTTGAGGACTACCTCTATAAGTCTGCTGCTGCCTGATTGTTTCCCCCAGGACCCTGAGACCCAGGAGGGAAGCTCAGACCATCCAAATGGCCTCACATTTCACATCCCGCGGATGTCTTGGCTGTGTAAAGTCTCAGCATCTTCCCCGCGCCTGCCTTATTAATTACTGACATTTATTGGTAATTGAACTGAGAATTAAAGGCTAATGAACGGTGTCTGGTCACCTTTACAGGGAATACCGTTGGCAGCGCTAAAACCACCCCAAGCAATATTTTTTTCCTTCTTCTCCCCCCCCCCCCACCCCCCCTCCGAAGAGAGAACACTGTCTTCTGGCACCGAAATCAGCCAGGATGGGCCCATTACTCTTGGTGCCCGTGATTTGAAGCTGGCCCTGGAGCTAGTAATAATCCCCTTTTGTCGTTCTCAGTTATAGGTGCTTAGGGCTGATCCTGTGTATTCCCTTCTTTTCCTTCCTCTCCTTCTTTTTTTCTTTTTTCTGGCGGTGCCCTACACAGGCGATTAGCGCCTCGTAATTTAGCTAGTTGTTTTTTTTTTAAAAAAAGATAATTAATTGGCATTTCACTCCTCCAGAGGAGGAGGTCAAACTTCCCCATCTTCGGTCATTACCCAACTAGTCATCCCGCTCCTGACTCTGCTGTGTTCTTCCCCAAGGTGACGAGGTGATCTTTCCCTTTGCTGATCAAGAACACATCGCTGGCCCTAATTAAAAAAGAGGCACGCAGGGGCGACACCCGAGTGGCAGGATTAATTAGATCCACGTGCCTGGGCTGATCTTAAAAAGAAAAAGAAAAAAAAAACACTACAGGTAGATCACAACTGAGCCCAAAATGTCTGTGGTTAAGGACGAGAGATTTGTTTTGCCCCGTTTTAAGTCCTTTCTTGTTCTTAGGTTGTTAAGTCAGTCGCAGGATCGTTAAGCAAATCTGGCTTCCCTGTTGACTTCCCTGCTTGGGCAGGGGGTGTTGGACTAGATTACCTCCAAGGTCCCTTCCAACTCTGATCCTCTGTTATCTGACTTCGCTTGTTAGAAGGTCAACCATGGCTGTGACCCAGGGACCTAATCATGGTCAGAGCAGTAGCCCTTAGGTTTACAGAGTCCACCTCTTGCCCCCAACCATCTGGGTCCTCGTTTTACCGACCTCGGAAGGAAGCAAATATGAAGCAGTGGCCCATCGTCTGAACTTCGATCCCCCGATCGCGAGGATTCTTCAAAGGTCGTAACTGTGAAAAAAAAGGTCCCGAGTCAGTTTCCTCGGTGCTGTAATAACTTTGCACAGTCGCCAAACCAACTGTTGTAAGTTCGAGGACCACCTGAATTAGCCATCATACGAGAGAGCTATAACCCGTGTCAGGTTCCAAGCGATACACCCATAGCAAGCAGAACTCTGAGGCGAGTAGATTTCTTTAAAGAACAGTTTTATTGGACGTATCATATTGGCACAGACTGGTGAAAACCGACTCTGAAAGTTCCGGCGGTTTTTACCTCATTAAAAGTAAACGGTTTTTTCCCCCACAATTTCTCAGTCACATGGCCCAATCAAGGAGCCATTCTGGTTGCCGGGTAACGTCGCTCCACCTCTCTTCAGCCCCCTGTGCGAATGTCCTTGGTTCTCAGGGGAAACTATTTTGCTTTGACCACAAAACTCCAGCTATCTCTATTCCCTCCCTCCCTATCCCTCATTCCCAGGGTGGCAACGCCGAAGCCTCCAAGATGCCCTCAGTCAGGCCAGCTTCAGAGTTGACAACGCCTGCTTCGACTCCATATGGAAAGGTGGGGGGGAAGCTACAGCAGGAACTCGGGAAGAAATCTTGAATTCTGTAGCTTTTGAGGTCGGGCTCGACAGGCAGTGATTGGGCCGGGAGAACGTCGACGGAGCTGTCCATCCGAGGTAACGAAACACCCCGGAAATTACCCTGTGTCGACATGCACTTTCCGTGCCCCTCAGCTCACCCGGCAGGTCAGCCCTTGGCAGCTGCAGTGTCATTATTGAAATCTATTAGTGCATTAAGAGATTGGAAATGATGCTGTAAGCAGCATTCTTCTTCCCCTTTGAACGTCAATGCGCCAGTGCAGCGAAAGCTAATGAAGAGAGAGAGAGAGTGTTAAGAAACCGACGTCCTTTGTCAAAGGCCCAAGGCCAACTCGCTAACCCGAAGGCCATTTTCACCATCCGACGGAAAGTGCCGGAGAAAAGAAGCACAGCTCTGGGCAAACACAATTGTCTTCGCGTTGTGAGCAGTCCTTGACCTTAACAGCCTCTCGTTTAGCGGCCGATCAAAGTTAGGAGGACGCTAAAAAAAAAAAACCACGACCTAACGACCCGTTTTTCACACTTCAGACCGCTGCAGCAATCCCCAACGGTTACCTGAATCCAATTCAGAAGCCTCGGCAGTATTTATGACTTCTGACCAGCTGAGTCAACGGGGCAACCGGATTCACTTAAGGACCGCATTAGTAACAACCATTTGAGAACTCTGGCGAGAAAGGTCATCAAATGAATTAAAGCCCACTTCAAAACCGGCCCCGAATCATCCGTTTCGCTTAGCAACTTCAGCGTCGGCTTCCCTTGTGGTCGTAAGTCGGGGCCTACCTATAATGGGGAAGCGATCTAGGTAAACGTTGAGGTGGATGGTTTCAAGACCCGGGGCCTTTTGCAGCGTAGCTCTGGATGTCAGTCAGATGACCTATGTAAGATGGCTCTTTGCCCCGAGGAGATCAGAGCTCTTCTATTCAGAGAGAAGGAAATAGTAGGAAGAAAATACGAAGCACGCAGAAGCAGCCTGTATCTGCAAGGGAATCCCATAGTAACATGTTTTATTCAGAGGTAAGGTTAGGGTTAGGATAGCGGAACGGCCACTAAACAAAACAAGGTGAGACGATAGGCCGCCTTTAACCTCAGATAATTCTTTTTTTTTTTTTCCCCCACAGAAGGAAGCCATTGCTTCGGTCTCCCCCGTCTTCAAAGGAGCAAGCACGGCCTGGTCATTTTCAGGAACATCCCTTTCACCTCTCTTCTGGTCGATCCGCCCCCTGACCCACAGACTGTCCAACTGCCTGAAGTAAGAAAGGCTCAATATGCAAAGGGGGCAGGATCTCTAGCCTGTTTCCCCTTTTCTCGTCTCCCTGGATGCCCCTCGAGATTTTCCTACTTAGGAGGGAGAAGCCTGATTCCCTCCCTGCCAGGGTCTCCTCTCCCAGGTGTGTGAGGAGGGTCTGATGGCCTTAAGGAGTCCCACCAGCCCAACATCCTCAAAACTCTCAGTCAGGCCAGTTTCTGGCACCTGCCCTCAGTCCTCCTGCCCCATGAAACAGAAAAAAAAAAGAAAGAAAGAAGCTAAAATCCAGTGATTGGCTCCAAGGTGATGTGAATGGGCCAAGGTATCGTTTCTCCGGAATATCCGAGAAGAGCAACCGAGACAATAAGAGGTCTGGGAAGCTAAAATGATAAACGGTTAAGGTGAAGGTGAAACTAGATCTCTTTAGCCTAATGAAGGAGAAGGCTCAGGGGAGACGTGATAGCAGTCTTTCAGTACTTGAGGAACAGTCATGGAGAAGAGGGGGTGCCTTGGGCCAGGGGTTGGACTAGAAGACCTTCAAGGTCCCTTCCACCCTTATACAGATCTCCAGACCTAATCAATCAGTTAACGGATGCTCCCCTTTAAAAAAATAAAATAAAATCTGCGTTGTATTTTAGTGCGGCACCTCTTTAATACCGACCCACCGTTTGTCTTCCTCACAACTCCCATCCCTGCAGAGAGAAATGGAAAAGCGAAGTGCCAGGGCCTCCTCGGAGCAAATAGAAGTTCCCACCCCACTTACAGCCAAGCGTAGCAGGTACGTTCGTCTTACCTCTTTTGTTAAAAATTGGAGCCGGCCCTGCTTTTAAGGCAAACAGGCTTGGGTGGGAAGGAGGTGCAAATTTGGCTGAAATACGAAAGGATCAAAACGTACTTTTATTTATTTCTAAAGCTTAGTTAACTTGCCGGTGGTTTTTTTTATTATTATTATTTTTTATGTTCGGTGAGTCATACTGTGTTTATTGATTTCTATAATAAGTGTGTCTTTTATCCATGTGACTTTTTGCAAAGGTCAAGTAAGATTCTTATGAAGCGTGATTGTGGCATTTCTCCATCTTTATAATCTCTCTTTCTTTCTCCCTCTCTCCTTCCTACATTTTTTTTTGTTTTTTGGCCCACAAGCTTGTTGTCACTCCGTAATATTGATGATTAAATACTGGGTATGCTTTTGTTAACATTTTCAGCTGAAATCTCCACTTCTTGCACACAAAACACAACCTTCACCTTTTCTTCGCCGCGGAACCTTTTGTGCTCACCATCCTCAGTACAGCAAAGTTTGCCCGAAATCTTGAACTATCTGGGGAAAGGGTGGAAAAACATGATGAAAGCAAGACAGGTTCACTTAACTCTGGTTCTCAACAAGCCAACATGTGAAACAAGGCAGCATGGCAGCAGCACAGTTAATTTCTGGAGTGGAGACATCTTTGTAGAAGTTACATAGTCAGATCCTCGACCCACCTGGGATCTTCTCAACTCAGAAAGCTCAAGCTACACAAGGAGCTGCTTAATCCAATTCTACAGAGGAATTATTAAGTCTCATCTGCACCTCTGTGACTGTCTGGTTTGGCTCGGCAACCCAGCAAGTCAGACACAGACTTCAGAGGGTAATTAGGACTGCAGAAAATAGCAATTGCCACCAACCTGCCTTCCATGGAGGATCTGTATCCTGCACGAGTCAAAAAGAGGACTGGGAAAATATCTAGAGACCCTCACATCCCGGACATAAATTGTTTCAACTCCTTCCCTCAAAATGACACTATAAAGCACTGCACACCAGAACAACTAGACACAAGGATGGTTTTTTCCCCCCAACGCCATCACTCTGCTAAATAACTAATTCCCTCAACACTGTCTCAACTATTTACAAAGTCTGCATTATTATTACTTGTTTGGCTGCAGTTTTCCAGCATTTCGGAGAAAGAGCTTCCCCATCTTTATAACTTGTGATGTCCAGGATGGAACTTGAAAGCATTTGGTAGCATGGTGATGTTGACTCAAAGCCCAATAGTAGGCCATGGGCTCAAACCCCTTTGTTGGGACAGACCTCTGTAAAACCACCCACTTGTCAGGCTCAAAAGAATTCGAAACACTCGCTGAGTTCAAACCACAGAGGAGTTTATTATTGCTACCTATAATCAAGAACCCGGTCAACTCATGGTCAAAGCTAAATTGGCACTAGATAAAAGGTCAACAGAATTCAGGGAAGGTTGGATTTGGGTCTCTTGTAGCTGTGCAATGATTCCAAACTGATGGAACGTTTAACCCCACCTTCCAGCTCAGCCTGCTCGCCAGTGGTTCTCAACCTTTCCTTTACCACGAACTCCCTTTAAATACCTTTCCTGGCCACGGACCCCACAAGACTTAACTCAAGATTTAAATCATAACATTTCTTCAAGCCTTTGCGCCAGGCTTGTGTCCAGGAGCCCCAAGTTGAGAACCACCATCCTACACCATCCTTACAAACTAGTTTTTTTCCAAAATTCCGCCTGTTTGTCCTAGCAATGCTCATTTTGGGATTGTGGATGCAACGCAGTGGAATATTTTTCTTTTTTTTGTTTCTAGTCAGAGACGCCACAAAGGAGTCTCGCGTCCTCCTCTTCCTCCTAACAAGTCAATCTTCTAAAGGGAGGGCGATTCTTTAATTTATCCCATGGAGACGCCTTCTTCCAGGGCCGCCTTGCAGCAAGTTGAGCCCTCCAGAGAGACCCTGGGGCTGGAGAGGCCTTCCCCCCCCCCCCGCTCCTACCAATCTTTCCTTGAGCCCCATTGCACGTTGCCGGGAGCATCTAACTGAACTAGGACGAGAGAAGCAATTTTTGATCCTGATCCCCACAGGAATACCAGCTCGCGGCCCTACAGCCGCACCAGCAGATACTGAGACCAATTGGTTTAGCAGGCCAAGGGAACAGCAGGAAGATTACCCATTATTGCTCTCTTCGGGAGGAAGAGAATGAGTGACTAGTGTGGCTCCAATTAGGTGCCTGCTGGAAGAAAGAGAAGGAAACCCACCAGGGAGATCTAATTGGTTTCTCCTTTGAGCGACAGACGCTGTTGGAGAGGCCTCGCTTAGGCATGAGCGAACCCAGTGGTTTGGGCTCAGCCTGTCGGGGGTGGTGGAAGAGAGCCCTCTGCTGAGATAAAGTGAAGAGCAGGTTGTGTATTTATTCATTTAGCATATACGGCAGTGGTGGTATTATACCGGTTTGGCCCGGTGAGGATCATCTAGCTAACCGGGTTCGCTCCGACAGTCAGCTGCTGGGGTCTCTCACCCGCCAGTGGCTCTATAACAACCTTTCTTTCCTGGTTTTGAAGCTCAGCTACCTTGCGTGGCACAGCGGGTTGCTGCGCGTCCGCTGTTGAAGACCCAGGGAGAGTTCAGGATTGCAGGAGAAAGTCGGTATCCAACCCTCTGCGTGCGCAAAGGCCCTGTGCACCCGTGAAGCGTGCCCTTCCCAAACCACGCCCATAGAACCCGTGGTACCACCTATCATACCTGGACTAGCAATATCAATTAGCCTTTCAACTAGGTTGACTAGAACCCAATACAGTCTAGATGTCCGTGACAGTGCAAAAGAAGAGCAACTGAGATGATTAAAGGCCTGGATGATTAAACCATATGAAGAACGGCGGGAGGACTTGGGGACGGCCAGATCTCCTGCTTGAGCAGTGGGCTGGACTAGAAGACCTCCAAGGTCCCTCGCAGCTCTATTCCACTGACCTTGGGTGGATCAAGCCACTTGTGGCTTACTACCCCTCGTTGCTTGTGTTTGACACATGGAGTCCTTGGGCAAGCTTCTCCCAAGTAGCTTGACGGAGGGGAGGATCCGTAGAACATCACTCCGCGTTGCGTTTCGAAGGGTGGAGGGGCTGCCGAAATAAATGTCCATCCGGCTTCGTAATACATTAAACAAACTATGAGGAATAAGCCCTGATTTGAGCCTTTAAATCTGCTTAAGTTGAGATAATGCTCAACAGCTGGGGAAGAAATGGAGAAGGCCTAGAATAGAGGAAATGACCAAATCCGTGAGCTCTCCAGACCATAAAAGAGAGGAAGAAACCAAGTTGGAAGGGAATCTGGCCAAGAAGATTAAAAATCACTGGAAGAGTGATCCCCGGGCTTTTTTTTTAAAAAAAAAAAAGTCACATGCAGATTATCCCACAATGGTTTAAAAGCATAAAACATGCATCACAAACACAGGGGAGAAGATGACTAGGGAGAGCATAAATAACTCAGAAAAAGCAGAAGCATCACTCAGAGCAAGAATGTTGTTTAAACCTTTTTTTTTTTAAAGGAATGTCAAACATTGGGAATTTTAGACAGGCTTAAGTCAACCTTCTTCTCTCTCAAGAGAGAGAGAGATGGATTTTTTTATTTTTTTTATTTTATCCCTTTAGATCAGAGGTCCCCAAAGGTGGCAGCTTTAAGACTTGTGGACTTCAACTCCCAGAATACTCCAGCCAGAGGAAGAGGAAGGAGAGGAGGAGGAGGAAAAATAAGAGGGAGGAGGAGGAGGAAGAAGAAGAAGAAAGGGAAAAATAAGAGGAGGAAGGAGGAGGAAAAGA
>NW_020769387.1:3968260-3981654 GCF_900518735.1 Pseudonaja textilis | reverse complement strand
CTCTTGAAGTCTGTTTCCTTCCTTCTTTCCTTCCCTCCCTCCTTCCCTTCCCTCCTCTCTCTCTTGATGTCTCTTTCCCTTCCTTCCTCCCAGTTTTTTCTCTTTCCTTCCTTCCTTCCTTTTCTCTCTCCTGAAGTCTCTTTCTTTCCCTCCCTCCCTCCCCTCCTCTCTCTCTCTCTCTCTCTTGATGTCTCTCTCCCTTCCTCCCTTCCCTTCCCTCCCTCCCCTTTAGCAATCCCCAACCCTTCATATTTCTTTTCGTGCCGGGGCCGCCTTCAAAACCCAAACGAGAAGACAAGATTTGTCAGTTTTACAAGACTTCTGCAGGATTTCAGGAACGCCGAAGGGAAGCCAAATCCATTCACGCCCTTCGGAGCCACAAAAGAAGAGCCGATAAAACAGCTTTGGCAAAACATTATTTGGCAAGAGATGGAGTTGATCCCACCTCTCGTAATGGCGTGTGGCAACCTGTAGGCTGTGAGCCTTAACAGGTGGGCTATTCTTTTGTGGTCCACGCCCCCCCCCCCGCTCCCTCGTGAGTTATTTGCGAGGGTGTTTGGGGCGAAAGGAACACCTACGATATTGCCTTGGTAGTTAGTTGTACGTGTTTTTCGGATTCTCCTGGCAACCAGGTTGGGGTGGTTTTTCGGTTGTCACGCATGACTCGTTGGAAACAATGGATCTTTTTATTTATTTTTTTAAGGGGAGGGAACTTTACCCCCCCTGACTACTAGGTGAAATATGGTGACAAAACATGGGGGGAGACTATCCCCCCCCCCAAAAAAAAGAGATCTGGGCCATGTCCTAGAGTCTGTAACTTTTTCTTGAGTACATCAGAGGAGACAGCTGCGGTGTCGGTTCATTTTTGTGAAAAATGCAGGAGGTAATTTCCTAAACGTTGTTATTTCCGTCCCTCCCCCAGGAAAGCAAGTCTTAATCGCTCAATCGTGTTCGATTTTTTGTTTTTTTTATTTAAAATTTAAACCCGGCCCCACTACAATCTGTTGTTGCGTAGTACAATGGCAGAGGCTGTTGAAATGAGGGAGGTTTCACCTGACAGGTTTTGCTCGAGTGTTTTACGAATACAGGTAGTCCTTGACTTAAAACAGTTCATTCAGGTCTTCTTGACTATGTCACACCCTACAGATAACAGATAATCAGAGCTGGAAGGGACCTTGTAGGTCATCTAGTCCAAACCCCCCTCCCCGCCCAAGCGGGAGACCCTACACCATTTCTGACAAAGGGCAGCCCAATCTCTTCTTGAAAGCCTCAAGCGATGGCGCTCCCACAACTTTCAAAGGCAACTTCTGTTCCGTTGGTTGATTGTTCTTATTGTCTGAAAAATTCTCCTTATTTCCATAGTTGAATCTCTCCTTGTTCAGTTTCCACCCATTCTTCCTTGTCTGGCCTTCGGGTGTCTTGGAGAATAGCCTGACACCCTAATGAAGATGGTCTTAGTGTCGACTAGCCCAAGGGGTTTGCTCCTCCTCCTCATCTTAACCCTGATGTAAGGGATTGCTATAGGGGAAAAGGGACGTGGTGGCTCAGCGGCTAAGACGCTGAGCTGGTCGATCAGAAAGGTCGTCAATTCGGCAGTTCGAATCCCTAGCGCTGCATCACAGAGTGAGCTCCCGTTACTTGTCTGCCAACCTAGCAATTTGAAAGCATGTAAAAAAAAATGCAAGTAGAAAAATAGGGGCCACCTATGGTGGGAAGGGAACAGCGATCCATGCACCTTCAAAGGCATTTAGTCCTGCCGGCCACGTGACCACGGAGACGTCTTTGGACAGCGCCGGCTCTTCGGCTTTGCAACTAGAGCCGGAAACGACTAGCACATACGTGCAAAGGGGAACCTTTGCCTTTACCTTTTTATAAGGAAAAAAAAAAAGTTTAGTTCTCTGATGATGATGGTAGCGTTCAACTCTCTCAGCCCCTGTTTCGTGCACGGAAAAAAAAGAGAAACGTGGAGGGAAAAAAAAAAAAAAGAGGTCGGAACAGGGAAGATTGTGTAGCGAAAGAGAACATCCCACACCTACAGCTCTTAAGCCACTTCATCGCAACATCAAAGCAACAACTCCAGATTCTTTTTCTGATCATTTTACTTTTTTTTTTTTTTTTTTTTTGGAGTGGGTGAGTGGGTTGGAGAAACGAACAAGAGATTTAAGAGGATGAAAGGTTTGCCACAGCCAGCCAGGAGAGATCAATAAAGGGGTGTTGATTCGTAAGAAGAGAAGGTATATTTTAAAAACTTAGTAAACAAGGTGTTCCAAAACAAAAATCGATTTGTGTGTGTGTGTGTGTGTGTGTGTGTGTGTGTGTGTGTGTGCTTCCTACACGGCAAAGCTTTTTGTTCTCTTGGGTAGCACATGGACACCGCGGTTGCCATGGTAAGGTACATAATACATGGGCTTTAAAAAAAAAAAAAATTATAAGCACTATAAATAAGCATCTCTTTTCTTGGCCGGGAACAGAAGCGAGACATTTTAGTCAAGCATTTTGCCCCAGCAGTCAAAATTAGGGAAAGGCTACATACAGCTATTTACCCAAAGCCGGTGATATTGGATGATGGGCTTGTCAGCTGGCGCTCCTTCTGATGGAAGGGCCTGGAGGAGCACCATCAAGGAAACTGCCAGCGCCTGGCACGATGTTGTCCTGGTGGCACATCGATGCTGAGACTCTTGTAAGAGTGCAGAGAAGAGCAAGAAAAATGATTAGAGGCCTGGAGATTAACTACACGATGAATGGTTGCAGGAATAGGGTATGTCTAGTCTAAGAGAAGGCCTAGGGGTGACAATGATAGCATCTTCCAATATTTGAGTAGTTGTCCCAGATAAGAGGGGCTCGATCTATTCTCCAAAGCGGAAGGAAGGAAGGAAGGAAGGAAGGAAGGAAGGAAGGAAGGAAGGAAGAGAGAAAGAAAGAAAGAAAGAAAGAAAGAAAGAAAGAAAGAAAGAAAGAAAGAAAGAAAGAAAGAAAGAAAGAAAGAAAGAGGATGGAGGGGAGGGAGAAAGAAAGAGGGAGGAATCATTTAAAAAGTGATGCAATCATTTTTAAAACCTGCCCAATTGAATAAGGCACTTTAAAAAAAGAATTATGCATTTCCTATGTATAAGAAAGAAACAAGGAACAAAAGAAAGAGAATAGGAAGGAAAGAAAGAAAAGAAAGAAAGAAAAGAAGGAAAGCTTGAGGTTTGTCCCCCTTATCCAAGCAGATAAGGGAATTTGGGAATCTTATTTTTTCCTGCTATCATTCCAAGACTGTTTCAGATAGGCGCCTCCTGCAAATCACATGCCACCTCCAGCAACATCTGTAGAAAATTTGAGAAAAGTATTTGCTACAGAAACATCGGCTTAAATCATTCCATCTCTCTTTCTCTTCCCTCCCCTTCCCACCATTGAAGACATTTATGAGAAAACAGCTTGCCTCAAGACCGTGAGGCTGAGGATTGGGGGCGGGGGGGGGGGGCACAGGGAAGGGGCCCCCACCCCAAAAAGAATTGGATCCAGTCCCCTAATCCTCCTGGTTGCTCTTCCCTGCACTTTCTCTAAAGTCTCAACCTCTTTTTTATAGTGTGGTGACCAAAACTGGATGCAGGACTCTAGGTGTGGCCTTACTCAGTCTTTATAGAGTGGTATTAGTACTTCCCTTGATCTGGATTGTATCCCTCTGTTAATACAATTTAGGATTGCATTGGCTTTTTTGGCTGCTGCTGCACACGGCTGGCTCCTATTTAGCTGGTTGTCCACTAAGACTCCAAGATCCCTCTCCCAGTTCCTGCTATTGAGCCTGGTTTCATTGCCATAAAGTCAGACTGATAAACTGGCTCGATTCCCACGTAATGTTTAAGCAGTTATGTGGCTCCTCAACTTACAACCTTCATTCAGCGACTATTCGAAGTTACAACTGCCACTGGGGGCAGGTGGGGAAAGTGGTGGGTATGTGAACTAGCCACCACAGTAGCTGGGATGACCGTTATGTTAAATTTTAAATTCAAACTTTCTTCTCTGAAACACATTCAAACCCTCAGCTTAGAGGTTTCCTGTTGAGTCTTACAGTTCTAACAGATCCCAACTAGTTTCCTTTAAAAAAAAAAAATCAATAAAAGCCCAACGGAATTATTAGTCACATATTTATTTTGTCACACTGACTGAACCTTTTTTGTGCCAGTGTCAATTTCCCAAATCTCAAAAAAAAAACAAAAAAAACCAGGACGTGAAGATTTATTTATGCAAAAGGAGGCAAGGGGAACCTTTGGAGCACGAAGATCATTTCCCATGTTCCTTTCTACAAATTTTTGATTTGTCTGAACAAATAGCTTTAGCATGAATCAACAGGCTGCAGCAAGGTTTTTAAGGGGGGGGAATTATTATTACTATTATTACTATTATTATTATTATTATTCTCCGTTCCTGGAAAGATTAGCAAGAGTTCATTTGCTTTTTGTGCTTTCATAACTGTTTTGGCTCACCAAGCAATGTTTTTAGAAAGGATTGTATAATATTAACATCCCAAATCAAAGAGATGGTTATGTATAATAAAACATGTTCTCCAGCAGTTCTGATGATGTATGAATTGTAACCAAATAGAAGAACACCTGCAGAAGACAATGAGATAAATTTTGCCACTTTTTTGTCTTTGGAGGGAAAAAAAAAAAAAAGAAAATCCCCTCCCCATTTATTCATTTTTTTGGTCTTTTAAATTCTTCTTCCAAAAAATATGAGGGAATAAAGGAAGAGTGGGATGCCCTAAGCAAGCTTCCAAGAACCCATAAATTTAATCTCTTATAACTTTCTCTCCTCTGTCTCCATCATCTTGCATGGATTCAATTTTCAAGGTGAGATCAAAACACTTTTTTTAAAAAAAAAAAATGGCAATCTCTCCCCTGTTCCACTGAAAGCCAAGAAATTATAGAAAATCAGCCTTGGTACAGAAAGCCACGCTGGCAAAACATGGGAAACAAAGAGCAGCCTTGGATTTGTTCTCCTTTTAAGCCACATCCATATTTTTAGAGCATTCCCCTGGCCATTGGTAGCCCTCTTGCGTACAGATAGGACCCTGGACTTTTGCACACACACATCAATTTGTTTTTTAGTTATTGCATACCAAACTGTCATCATCTTAGGGGCTGGCTGGAAGATCAACCTGCCTTGCGGTTGGATTGTGAAAATCACAAACATCACCAACACGCAATTATACAGGCCTAAGCAACCCCCCATTTTGTAGTTGAATTTTTAGAAATTCCATTTCTTAACTAGCGGGACACTCTTAAAACAATTCACAAAAGAACCATGTTGCTTTAGCTGGGATCTTGTTTACCACACAGAGACAAACGTACGTACGTGCCTATTCGCGGACTATAATTTGGTGACTTTTTTTGTACTCTATAAGCTGGAAAGTCAGAAAAGGCTGTTGCCTGGTTTGTAAGCTTATGGCAGTATCCCTTGGCTTTTCCTTTCTTTTCTTTTCATTTTCAGACACGCCCCTTACATTCTTCCAAAAGGTAGAAGGCATTTTCTAAACTCTCGAGGTTAAAATCTGAGATATATATATTTGGGGAGTTGCCATGGATATTAATGGTTTTTTCACATGTGGGCATGTTTTTTTCCCAAAAAAAATTAGCAGGAGGGAGGAGGGAGGGAAGGAAGGAAAAGAGAAAAGGGAAGGAAGGAAGGAAGAAGAAAGGAAAGAAAGGAGAAAGGAGAAGGAAGGAAGGAAGGAAGGAAGGAAGGCATTTTACATGTCATTGTTCTTATGCAATATGTCTTGGATCTATCTCTTTGTGTTTTCCTTTGCCATTGGCACTAGATTTATGTGTATATTGTGTGTGTGTGTGTGTGTGTGTGTGTGGGCAAATCTGCACATCAGGGAAAATCTCTCATTCACATCCAGCTTGGCTTCCTATTTCTCTCCCTTCCCTCCCGCCCTCCGGCCCCCTTTGGCCAGGTTATATAAGCCCATCTCTGGAAAAAGGCATTCAGCTTGCCATCTCTGACATCTTCGAACCTTTCAAACTGAGCTGCCAAGAGGGAGGGGAGAGGAAGGGTGGGATGGAGCCAAGCAGACAAGCCCCCTCATGCTTCAAACATCCTCAGATGGTTCCCATGGATTCCTCCGACAAAGCATGCTCTGGTTTGCATTACCAACCTGCAGTGTGGTGTTTTTTTTTTCTTTTCTTCTCGACTTCTCCAGCTCACGGTTTGGATTTTCGAAAAGCGGCAATTCCCCTGCACTCTTACTCACCTGGGGTGAAATGCTGAGGCTGGGAGAAAGAGGAGGGGAAGAGTCACTTTCCACATGATCATCAGGAGATAGGTCCTTGGGGAGGGGGCAAGAATTCAAGGACATCTGCCAAAGGCCTGTTCTCCCACCGGCGTCCCCTACTTCTAACCGAAACCAAGTCTTACCGGTTGAGAATCGACTGCGGTGCCAGAGAAGTCTCCCGCATATTTCTTGGACAGCAAATGTGACTTAACAAGCAACAGAAGGCAAAAATCACGAAACTGAATCTCACTTATTTTGGCTGTGTCGTGTGGGAAAATTCGCCGGGGAAAGGAATTATATTTTAGCGGTAAAAGGAAACCAGGTGTGATGACTCAGGGTGGGATACAAAAGCAACAAAGTCACAAAAACAGGTGAAGTCCCTTTAATTCCTTCAACTTGGGCTTCAAAGGTCCAATTATCATTGACTGGAGAAAAAAACTCCCCCACAAACAGTTGCGAAAAGGAAGAAATTCCGTTCAAACTCAAAATACATTTAAATTATGAATAGAAAAAACAACACAAACCACACTGAAGCAATTAATAAGACTAGGCAGGATAAGGGCTCAAAGACGTCCACAGATATTGAAATACACACACTGGGAAGGAGCCAGAACTCAGATAAGGACTGAAAGACTGGAATTATTTCACTCTTTGCTTCCAGCACTGGGCCATGCACAGTTTGTCCTTTTAAACAGTCCTCACAGCTGCAGCCAATGAAGGGGATCAGAGCCCCTTCCTCCCCCATAGACCACGCCATTCACATTTCTCCCTTATCCTCTCCTCCCTGCGTGCCCTAGGATGAAGAGGGGATGGGCCTGGGACTTCCTCTGAATGCCCAGCCGGCCTGTGCCCTTCCCCAGTTTCCTCCACAACTTCCGGAGCCACACTCCCACTCCCTGTCGGCTTGTGGACTTCAACTCCCAGAATTCCCCAGCGAGAGTTGAAAGCCCTGCTGGGGTTCCCATCCTGAAAGCCGCACTTTGGGAGATGCATTTGAGGCGCGATGGCTTAATCATGTGTCTGACTGCAAAAAAAAAGTGCCTTCGCTTCCTCACTTCTTTCTATTTCCCATTTAAAACAGAGTTTGCCTCCCCCAACACGAGGCTTCCTGAGATTTAAAAGGGGGCTGGAGGGAAGGAGGGGGAGAAAGAAACCCAGGCAACATCTGCCAGCAGAAGTCCTGTGTCAGCAGACAGCACCAATTAAGTGCAGCCTGCGCAACAGCTTAATTACTGATGAGACGGTTTTCCTGACAAAAGGGAGCTGCTGCCTGCCGTACGAAATCTCCAGCCCTTGGGAAGGCGGAAGGGCGGAGGGAAGAGCAGTCTCACTCGGGAAGTGGAGCCCAACGGAAGACAAAGACACCCCACCCGGATCTGAAAGGCATGGGACCGCGAAGATAAAACAGCTGGCGCCCAACTTGCAGAAGACAAGGATGCTGGAATTTAATACTGTCCAAAACCCGGTCTTCTTTCTCTCTTTGCATTTTGGTCAAATTGCACATGAGTAATTTGTAATTTACGTTTGTCCTGTGCTCCGGTATCTCGGCTGGGTTCTGAAGCTCCGGAGATCATCATCATCTTTTAAGGGCCCCATCATCCCCTTGCGGGGATATTTCTGGGCAATTGAATGGAGTTAGCAGAGTGTTGGATGGCTGGATGCCCTTCCTATTGCCAGGGCGGGATTTTTGTTCGGCAGATATATTCTCATTGTGCCCAGAGAGAAAGAAATACCTGCCTCTACCTAGGACCGAACTCATAGCCTCCTGATTGTAAAAGCTCCTGAGAGGCCCCCAACTGAATTGCTGCAAGGTTCATTCGTGGCTGCTATTTTTTCACTCTAGGAGAAGACTTCCGAATGCCCGAATCCAGAGAATAGCAGGGTTGGAAGGGATTTTGCAATTTGTCCAATTTCTTCGTAAAAATCTGCCGTGATGGGACTCCCACAACTTCTGGAGTCAAGCCTTTCCATTGATTAATTATTCTCACTATCAGGAAATGTCTCCTTTAATTCAGTGTTGGATCTCTCTTTGATCAGCTTCCATCCGTTGCTTCTTGTCCTGCCGTCTTTGGAGAATAGCTTGACTCCCTCTTCTTTGGGGCAGCCCCTCGGATACTGGAAGATTGCTATCACGTCAAATGCTTTGCTGGCTGAGGAACTTCGGGAGTTGAAGTCCACAAAGTCTTAAAGTGGCCAAGGTTGGAGACTCCTGGTTTAGAGGCCTTTATTTTTCAGATGGATGGCAGAGCATCTACAAATAGTCCTCAGGTTACACCAGTTCATTTAAGGACCATCTGAAGTTACAATGGCACCGAAAAGAGGGATTTGTGACCGTTTTTCACACTTAACAACTGTTGCAGCAAACCTCGTGGTCACGTGCTCAAAATCCGGGCGCTTGGCAACGGCCTCATATTTATGACGGTGGCAGTGTCCCGGGACAGGGTCCATGCGATTCCCCTCTTGCAAACTTCTGGCAAGCCACATCTACGGGGAAGCCAGCTTCACTTAACACCCGCCTTACTACCCGTCAAGAACCCCAGAGATTCGCTCAACGACGGCGAGAAAGGTTGTGAAATGGGGCGAACTGTCACTGAACTGTCTCACTCAATAACCGTGTAAATTTGGGGCTCAGTTGTAGCCGTAAGTCGAAGACGTGCCTGCTGTTTATTGTATTGCTGTTGGTAACCACATTGGAAACTGCTGGAAGGGATTCTAACTAAATAAGGATGGCTTCAAGTGGTCTCCCTCTCCCTCGTCTCCTTAAAGAGTTGTCTAATGTGAAGGGGCACCGTATCTGCGAAGAAATTGATAATCCATGCCTGGAAATGAGCAGAGACAAGAAAGTCAATAGATTAAGCAGCCAACTTTATGCTGGTCCTAAAACACTCAAGCGCGCTTCATCCTTTCCTGAGCTAAATGCCTCTCCCGGCCCCCTTCTCTTTGGCTAATCATCACAGCAGCAATTACTCCAGGGCAGAAATAGAATGGAGTGGAGTTGAGTGGAATGGAATAGAATGGAATGGATAGAATAAATGAAGAAGAGAAGAGAAGAGAAGAGAAGAGAAGAGAAGAGAAGAGAAGAGAAGAGAAGAGAAGAGAATAGGAGACCCTTTACCATTTCAGACAGGTGTCTGTCCAGTCCCTTCTTAAAAACCTCCAGTGATGGAGCTCCCACAATTTCCGAAGGCAAGCTGGTTAATTGTCCTCTCTCTTGGGAAGTTTCTCCTTAATTCCAGGTCACTTCTTTCCATGATTAGTTTCCATCCGTTGCTTCTTGTCTTGCCTTTTGGTACTTTGGAGAATAAGCTGGCAACCGCCCCCTCTTCTTTGTGGGAGCCCCTCAAAAACTGGAAGACCGCTATCGTGTCTCTCCTAGACCTTCCATTTCCTCAAGACTTGGCCATGCCCAGTTCCAGCAACCGTTCTTCTTCATACGTTTTAACCTCCAGTCCTTTTAATCATCTGAGTTGATTTCTTTCCAGGTCCTGTTTAGAGGAAATCTTTGGGGAACGTAGAATAAGTTGACCCAAAGAGCTTCAACTTCTACCAAGCTCCAGCTTTTCCATTTTGGAGCAATAGAGACTGGGATTGCTCAACAACCGCGCCTCTCCCGGAAGTCAAACTTGTCCTTTCGTCGTAAAAGAGAACAGCAAACGGTCCTCCAACGCCGTTCCTTCCACAGCTGCACGGGACAATTCTAAGGAGCAGCAATCAAAGACAATTCACCCAGCTGGCACAACGCCTGGTTTCCGGATTCCAGCATCTGAGTCATTAACATTATGGATGGAGGGCGAGGATGCTACACAGGGGGAGGGGGAGGAAGAGGAAGGGCAGTTCTTCGTAGCAAAAAAAAAAAACAACAACAACAACAAAACCAAAATAATCCATACCGCCAAGAGAGAACGTTGAGTTTGAATCCCCCTGGGAATCTGGAAGCAACCAACTGGAGGGAGAAAGAGAGAAACCTTCAATGACCGTTCAGTTTCCTTTCCCATTCAAGACTCAAAGAGACAGAAGCTGAGTTGTTTGATGTTTCATCTTTTTTTTAAAAAAGGGAAGGAGATCAGGATTGCCAAGGGTGGAAAAGATGCTTTCAGGGAGAGAAAGAGAGGCAGGTCGGGCAGCCGGCTACGTTTGGACTTTCCTCCTGGGCAAGAAAGCCGTGCTAGAGACGAAGGAAGACGTGGCAGGGAGAAGGGTACCTGGTTCCAGATTGAGTCCCTGGCATCTCCCCTTAAAAGGATCAGGTCAAGAGGGCGCGGCGAGCGTTCGGCCTGGCTTAAAGCCCCCAGAGAGTCCTGCTGGAAACTCCTGGGCCAGTGGGGAAATGGACTTTAGCAGAAGACAGCTTCCAGTCTTCTGCTGGATCTATTCATGGAGAAGAGCCAAGGATCAATGGCTGAGCATCTGTTCCGCCGGCAGGAGCTCCCAGCTTTCTGGCTAAAATCTCACTGAGCGTCTTGTAGAGCCCAGCTAAGGGAAGTGCAAGGCTGGGAAGTGGCGTTGCGAGAGAAGCTGGCAGAACATCTGCTCTGAGAAAGCAGCAGGCGGACTGCGGGAACGCAACTTCCCTTGGCTAGAAGACGACGGAAATCCTGGTCCGATCAGACCGTTCGAGTTACGGATCTCACCTTGGGGACAACGCTCTACAGTGTTGGATTGGACAGGTTGCAGAGTTTTATCCAAAAAAACATCCCAAGGAGTGTTGGAACAAGCCAGAACTGGGTTCAGACATCCCTTGTTTAAGCCCTGAAGAATATGACTTAAGAGTGGAAATACTCTGGGCTTCACAACGTCAAGAATGTCAGCCTAAGATCGTCATCATCATCATCTACCCATCAACTGCTCAAGCCACAATAGGAGGTGTATTTAACCACACTGCCCAAATACGAACTGAAATAACACATACACACATATACAAAAGGATCAGAAGAAAATTAAGAAATTTGCAGGTTGGTTCCCATCACCGCGCTTAGCTGTATTATGGTTTGTTTCCTTGTTTCGGCTTGTCAGCTCGAGTGAACGAAGATCTTGCGAGTTTTTCTATCTGCGGTTTAATATTTTCCGGGTTTTGCGCGTCCAGCCATGTAACTTAAGTTCGTCCCAGTTTCTTCCATCAACCATGGGATTAAACCATTAGCATGAAACATGTAGGCACCAAATACTCCAATATTTACAGTTACATTTGCTTCAAGTCGAATTGAACTTCTGGTGATTTCGCGGGTGCACCTGAATAATAATCTTGGCGGTATTGTGGGATATTTTCCTCACCTTCTCAATCTAGTCTAGAGCCCAAGGATTTCCTAGTACAGTAACCTCCTCTCCAAGAACTAATCCAATCCAATCTTGCTTAACTTTAGAACGATTCTTCAGACATCCTCTGAATGGACAGGTGCGACACAAATCCAGGAACAGCTTTATGGCAAGAGCAAACATTCTTGAAGGTACTCAAGAACAAAATTGAATTAAAAGATGTGAAAAGGAGATTATCGAGCAAGTTTCTTTATTCCACCTGCCTTTGTTGAAAAGGACAGATGTTCTACGATGAGGTAGTGAACGATATTACAGACGGTGTGGTTTTCTCAGTAGAAACATATCTATTTAATGCATCTTTTAAGTTTCTTGTCCCCTTTCCGAAAAGAACCAGCTCACTGTTTCTCATTTGAAGGTGCAGTAGGACTATGCGAACGAAGAAAATGTAAATACGTTTTTAGTTTTTATTTTTGCTTCCGAACGTTGGCATCGCCATTCCCCCCCTTCTGCAAATGAGAAACATATGGCCTTGCCACTAGAATTAGCAATATTTGGAAGGAAATAGCTGAAGTCCTAAGACAAACAATATCTGGATGATATTCTACCAAACGCAATAATTTTTCTTGTTAGAATGCACGAAGACCAGAGCGCCAATAAAAACAATTTCTATACGCCGGTTCATTTCCTCGTAGCAAAAAAGTTAACCAGATTTGCAAGCCAACGAGGTCATCAATCTCTGGTTAAACCAGAGCTGGAACAATCTTGGTTCCTTGGATACATGCACGCATTTCAAAACCCAGGGGGGAAAGAAAAAAAAAAAAGGGATTTCTCCGTGTAGAATTTCAACTTGGATCTGTAAAAAAAAAAAAAAAACAAATTGGGGGAAAAAAACACCCTCAACTTCCTGTCAAAAATCCTGCTTTGTTGATTTGGGATGATCAGCAATTCAAAGCAAGAAGACACATACGGGAAATCTTCAAGGTTAAAATAAAAACATGGATCCAAATTTGGGAATTCTTCCTCTAGAGTCTAGGCATATATATATATATATATATATTTTTCCCCCAATCCATTCATCCTCCCCTCGAAATTCTCTGGTTGCTTGAGGTCCAGTTTCCTCTCTCACATCATCTGTCTTTCCTTGTGTTGGGATTCTGTTACCTGGAAGTGGGGGTGTCAAGTGAGCCCCTTGTGACCCCTTAAATCTGAGCCTTGTGAGATAAAGGAACTATCCTTCCGGTATCCGACGTCTGGGAGATATTGGAGCTTGGCGGGGGGGGGGGGTGGTCTCATTCCCCCCCCCCCACTCCCCGATGAAAAGTTCCATTGTCTGCATCCCGGCGCTGCGAAATATCTACTTGGCAAATGACAGTGAGTGGAGGAACAGCTGGGAGGACGAATCCGTTCTCCCTCATTCCCACCGTACATGCAAACGGAAACCCGCACAGGGTGGAAGAGAAAGTAAATCTCATCGGGAAAGATCTGTTGGGTTGAGCGATTCTCAGCCTTGGCAGCCTGTCTATGGTGTGGACTTCAACCCCCAGAATTCCCCAGCCAGCCCGATGGGGTTTCTATGAATGCATCGTGAAGTGGGGGTGGGGGTGGCGGGGAGGGAGTGGGGGGTCTTATAAATGGAATGGAAATGAGCGCCAACCCAAGCGGCTCAAGTTTCCTTTCTTCCTAGCCGTTCACTCGCGGCAGATACCCAGAGAAGCCTTCCCAAATTGACCTCGGTGCTCTCTGAGTTTGGTTGTTTTCTTCTAGACACTTCTAGACACACTGCCTTTGGGTGAATACTGCCCATATAATAGAATAGAATAGAATAGAATAGAATAGAATAGAATAGAATAGAATAGAATAGAATAGAATAGAATAGAAT
>NW_020769387.1:3935702-3951705 GCF_900518735.1 Pseudonaja textilis | reverse complement strand
AAGGTGAAGGGACTCAGTTATGGTGCTGATGAAAGCAGCCTTGGAAGATCTGATAGACCCGTTAGATCATCACGGAGGAATTTTGTGTGGTCGTGAAGAATTGACAGGGACTTGATGTCCATCAGTCAAACAGGGACTTGATGTCCATCAGTCAATCAATGCAAAGACCCAGCTCTCTGGAGAAGGCTTTCGTGGATCTGGAGAAGATGGAAGGAGGAGAAGAGGATGACCAAGGTGAAGGGACTCCATTTCAGTGCTGATGAGGGCACCTTTGGAAAATCTGAAAGACCAAGTTAGATCATCACGGAGGAATTCCGTGTGATCATGAAGAGTTGACTTGATGTCCATCAGTCAATCGATGCAAAGGCCCAGCTCTCTGGAGAAGGCTTTGAGGGAGCCTGGATCTGGAGAAGGTGGAAGGAAGGAGGAGAAGAGAACAACCAACATCAAGGGAAAGGGACTCAGTTTTGATGAGGGCACCTTTGGAAGATCTGAAAGACCAAGTTGGATCATCCCCAAGGAATTCTGCGTGGTCGTGAAGAGAATTCCATGCTGGCTGAGGAATTCTGGGGGTTGAAATCCACATGAAGCATGTTTGCTTTCCTATTCGTTTTAAAATTTATCCAAAACTCACCAAGTCAGATGGCACAGGACAATTTGGTGTGGAAGTCCATGGTTACCTTTTACTCCCCTTTTTACCTTAACGCACGCAAACACATGTGGTGGCTCCATTGGCTGTACTGGCCGTCATAAGGACTAGCAGCTTGCTTTTAAAGTTTGCATTCTCTTGGGAGAGGCCCATTGACAAAAACATCGACGTGAAATGGAATTGGAAGAGAAAGAGAGCAGGATATAGAGTCCCTGTCCTTAAAAAGATATAAGAAGAATTAGAGGGACAGAATTAGAGGGAATTAGGATAATTTTACTCCTCTCCCCACTCCCTTTGGTTTTTATACAATTTTTATTAAACATTTTTAAAAGGAAGGAAGTACAAAGAAAAGAAATCAAAGAGGAAGCTAAAAAGTACAAGAAAGGAGCAAACTAAAAGAAAAATAGAACAGGAAAAAGGGACGAGACGCAAAAGTGACTTCCAATCTTCTTTATAGCAGTTATAAAAATTCACCTGTTGCTGTAGGGTTACCCTATAATTCTCTTCTATTATTTATCCTGTCTAGTCATCAAAACCATGTATCACAAATGCACACACACACACACACACACACACGTTTTACACAAAAAGTCTATAAGGGGCTTCCAATCAGTGATAAACAGAGATATTGTGTTCTCTCTGAACAAAAAAAGCCAATTTAGCCATCTCAGCAAGTTCCATCATCTTCCCCCAACCCTGGGTAGGGCTTTCCATCTTTGCGCACATAATAATCTCGCCGCCATTATGTTCAAAAACAGAAACCCATGCCTTTTTCCCCAACTGTTTCTTCACTCCTCCCAATTAACCTCCCCTACTTCTGTCATTTTAACGCTCTACAAGTAAGCTCCTACCACGGAGAATAATCCACTCTGAAGGCCTGGCTCCGCTGAGGCATTAAAATCCTTCCGTTTATTATTTTGCTTGCCATTTTACCAAGACCAGGAGTAGGTTTCTTTCCGTACATCACCTCAGCACAGAGAGGAAACCTGGGTTACATTTTACCCTTGCAAATTAGACAACTTTCTGACAGGATGCCACCTAGTTTAAAACAATAAATGGAAAAAATGAGGACAGGGTGCAGAGAAGAGCCAAGAAGAGGATTAGGGGGGCTGGAGGGTAAAACTTACAAAGAACGGTTGGTGGAATTGGATATATCTATAGTTTAATGAATAGAAGAACCAGGTGGGATATAATAGCAGTCTTCCAATATTTGAGGGGCTGCCCCAAAGAAGAGGGATGGGGGTCAAGCTATTCTCTTAAAGCAATGGTTGCCAACTGGTGGTCCACAAAAATTTTTGGTGGTCTGCAGAGAAATGTCACCCCCAAAGCAATTAATCCAGGCTGTGCGGGAACACAAGGCTGTGCCGCCCATATGGCCCGTGGGAACACAAGGCTTGCATTGTGAACAACACCAGGTAGTGAGGGGAGGGGGGAAAGGGCGGAGGGGGGTAACTCGCCCCACTTGCCCCACGCGCTTGGCCTGGCCACCGGGCTGCTTCTTTCCGCTTCTTTCTTCTTCTGCTTTTGGCTGCAGGCAAGGAAAGCAGCCAAAGTCTTTCTTTCTCTCCCGCAAACTCCGCAAGAAATGAGTCTTTGGGACCCTGCAAGGCCTCCTGCTCCAAGAGGCTGCGCCCGCACGACAAGTCTCACAAAGACTCATTTCTGGCGGAGTTCAGGGGAAAGAAAGAAAGACTTCTGCTGCTTCTGCTGTTTTCCTTGCACGGAGCCTAAAGTCTCTCCCTCTCTCCCCCTTTTTTCCCTCCCCCATTTTTCGGCCTCCAAAAAGGCTGCAGAGGCTTTCCCTCGAGCCCCCGGGAGGGTGAAAAGGGCCTCGAAACGGGCCGAAAATCAGCCGGGAGGCGCGTGCGTGCGGAGTGAGGGTAAGGAGGCGGGGCGCCTTGCAATGGGGGTTGCTGGCACACGCTATACACCATCCAGACCGTCCCATCACGCCTGTAGAAAGAAAAAACCAGGCAAGGAAAAGCCACTCTCGCTTTGAATTTAGCTCTCCCGCGGCCATCGCTGTTCGGTGGAAAATGCTAGGGATTCTCTATCCTTCTCAGCCCCCATCAGGGACAGCCAGCCTAGAGCGGGGGGAAAAATGTGCATTATAGTTAGAGGGGCCTCGCATTGTTCGGGTTCCAGGCCTGGAAGAAACTGGCCGGCCTCCATGGAATCGCTTTCCTTTTTGGCCCGGCCTTCTTGCCCTTGCTAAATTTATAGCTATCGGATTCCCCCAGGAATGTCGACCCTGCCAGCCACCAGGCCGATCGTCCCGAGCGACACCCACACCACCCGTTTCACGTCTCCGCGGGGTGTCGGCGCCTTTGGCACGGGGCGAGCTTTGTGCGCGCAGCAAAGAAACCCTTGCAGTGAAAATAAAGCTTTTTTTTTTCTTTTTCTTTTTCCCCCTTCTAAAAAAATGACCCACCCACTCACCCCCGGAGCTATTTGAGAAGCCCGGAATAGCTTTCCCTGCTGCTGCTGCTGCGGCGGCGTTATCTCAAGCCTATTTTTAATTTCTCCGCAGAGAAATGTGGCCTTCGGGGGTCTGTTGTCGCTAAGTGGTCATTTGTGGCCCTGGATAAAGCGGGTATACTTCCATCTTCGGGTTGGTACGGCAGGCAAAACCGGGGTGTGTCGGGGGTGGTGGTTTCTTGCGGGGGGGGTCGGTTTTGCTGCCTACCTGGAAGAGGTGAAAGAAGGAAAACCTTGAGGAGGTGTGGATCTCTCTGTGGGTCACCTGTCCACTTGCCCAGTGTTATACGCCTCCCTCCTGATTTCCAGCATCTGCATTTTTTTTTGACAAACCGCTTCCTCTCCAGCTGTGGGGTAATCCGTTGAGGCTTTGGGTACTAATAGTTTAGCTTCCTTTCTCTCTCTCTCTCTCCCTCTCTCTCTCCCTCCCCCCCTTCTCTCTCTCCCCCTCTCTCTCCCTCCCTCCATCTCGCTCTCCCTCCCTCCCTCTCTCTCTCTCCTGTTTCCTCATTGGTTGTGGTGTCCTGCGTGGTGCGCTGTTCTTGGAGCACTTTCCTTCCCTTTCCAAGTGAAACAGATGCCTTGCGTGCCCTGACTGTGTTTCCCAGAGCCCAGCGGGGCGGGGGGGCTGCCCCAAAGACCTTCCCACCCACCCACCCACCCTTTGCAAGCCTCCCCTTCGGCCTCCCAAATTGGAAAGCGGCCCTCCCCGCTTGTCTTCTACCTGCCCTGCTGCCGATTCCCCCCCCCCCAAAAAAACCTCTCCTTCGGTTGCCTGAACAGATTGGATGTCATTAGGCACAGCTGAGCTCAGTGGGGGAAGACAGACACATATGCGGGACTGTGCGCACACACACACACACACACACACACATTCTTAGTAAGAGCAGGGAGAACAGCAGACCGGAGGCGGGGTTGGGTGGGGGGAAGAACAGCTCTTTGCGCCCTGAAAGAGACGTTGCTATTCTCTCTTCTTGGCTCCTGGCGTTGAGTTGCCCCACCTGCAAAAAAAAAAAAATGGGGGGGGTGAAAAACCCCTGCCGTTAACCTCTTAAGAACCTTCCTCACTGACCAACGGGAGAAGAGGATGACAAAAAAAATGGCCCCTGCCAGCATCAGTTCAGTTTTGGGATTCCTCCCAACTTACCAAGGTGGTTTATTTCTCCGTCTGCCTCTCCCTCCCTCCCTCTCTCTCTCCCTCTCTCATTCTCTCCCTCCCTCTCTTTCTCCCTCCCTTTTCTCCTCCCGCATTCTCCATTTTCTAGGTTCTAACAGGCCGGTGTGTATCTGCCTATCTGTGCGTCGGGTTAGCTAAAAAGGTCAAGCGTCCGTGCTTGGCAATCTGTCGCCTGTCCGTGCCTTCTTCAGCCTCAGCCCCTCAGATGTTCTTCGGTCAAACCTTCCTAAGCATTTAACCAGGCCAAATCCACATTGCAAGCCGAAAACTTCCCAGATTCAGAAGCATCAAAGCCTCACATTCACAAAATCCCAGGTTTTGCTACCTCCGGAGCGACAGAGAAACCCCCTTGCCTAGTTCACTGTCCCCCTGGCAAAAAAAAGAGGTGTGTGGGGAGAGGACAAAATGGGACATTTTTTTTGTCTTTGCGCATTGCTCCCACTGTAGCTTTGCTTCCTCTTCCTGCACCATTATTCTGGGAAGCACATTTGACGCAAGGATAGTTGAGCTGCTTTGCCATTCAGATGAATTCCATCCTCTTTTCTCTCTGTCTTGTCTCTCTCTCTCTCTCTTTCTCCCTCCCTCCCTCTCTCTCTCTCTCTCTCTCATTCTCATATACGCTCTTCCTCTCTCTCTCTCATTCTCACACACTCTCTCTCTGTTTCTCCCAGGAGATTTTTCCAGGCAGCAGAATCAGGAAGGAAAAAAAAAGGCAGAAGAACAGACTTCCAGAGAGGCAGCGGAGCGCAGGCTCTTTTGCAGCTAACCATCAAGGGACCTTGCCAGGGTCTTCCCGTAGCTGGCTTTCCCTTGGCTCCTCTCCACGGGTGAGTTTGCAGCCAACTATGATCCCAGGGTCCTGAGACAGGCTCTTTTTCCCACAGTCCATGTCGTTTAGGGAGGTCAAAGGCCGCCGCTTTCAATTAGACGGAGTGGCTGGCCGGCTCTCCTTTTCCTTTTTTATATTTTTTATTGTGCTGGGCCCTTCCTCTTGAGTCCACGCGGCCCCGCAGTTGCTTATTCTGTCCCACGTGGAAGTCCCAACAGGAAAACCCACGTTGGAAGGGCCCGTTTCTCCCCTGCAATCGCGGGGAAGTGGAAGCCGCAACCAAGTGGGTGAATTCGAACCCCTTTGCTGTCGTGAAGGGTTCCCATCAACGCCCCATAAGATAGTGGATCTGGGGCCTTGTGCGAAAATGGAGAGTTTCAACTGGCTGCCATCCGGTTTGTTTGGAGTTGTGTAGTTAATGGCGGCAACTGCGTGGTCTTCCCAGGTTCCACCGTGTCCTTGTGTTTTGACCCAAGCCTTGTTCAAATTAAACAAACGCAAACTGTGTATAAAAGCAACCCTTTTTTTAATGCGGTGCTGGGAATTCAGCGCATTCCCAGCCAAGAGACATGTCAACCCAATGGTCCGATATCAAAAGCAAGCCCTTTCAAGGTTGCAAAAGGCTGCCAAGAACAGATATTGTTGAAATATCCACCGACAGAAGTTTCAAAAAGCAATCACGGCTTCAACGAGGACTCTTGAGTCTAAAGAACTTCTTTGCTTCCTGCAAAGAACACATCCCCGAAGGCTGGCTTTTATCCCTTAAGTGTCACAACATCACCTTGTAACCTTACTCCCCAGTCACCTGTGCTGCTGCAGTTGCTCTTTCCTTCGAGCAGCCCTGCGCGCATGCACACTGGGCCCAGGCTCCTCGGGGGCCTCTTCATCACTGCTGCCAGCCTCCACCATCTCCGAAGGCAGCACCCTACTCTCCGATAGTCCTGGCCCCATCCCTGCATCCCATCCTTCCTTTTTGGAGATTGAAAGAGATAGAAAGAGAGAGAGGGAGGGAGAGAGATAGAAAGAGAGGGAGGGAGAGAGGGGGGAGACAGAGAGAGAGAGCGAGAGAAAGAGAGGGAGAGAGAAAGAGGGGGAGAGAGGGAGGGAGAAAGAGAGAGGGAGGGAAAGAGATAGAAAGAGGAAGGGGGAGACAGAGAGGGAGGGAGAAAGAGAGAGGAAGAGAGAGATAGAAAGAGGAAGGGGGGAGACAGAGAGGGAGAGAAAGAAGGGGGGAGAGAAAGAGGTAGAGAGAAAGAGAGAGGGAGGGAGAGGGGGAGAGTGGGAGGGAGAAAGAGGGAGGGAAAGAGATAGAAAGGGGGAGAGAGGGAGGGAGAAAGAGAGAGGAAGAGAGATAGAAAGAGGAAGGGGGAGACAGAGAGGGAGAGAAAGAAGGGGAGAGAGAAAGAGGGAAAGAAAGAGAGAGGGGGAGAGAGGGAGAGAGAGAGAGAGGGAGAGAAAGAGAAGGGGAGAGAGAGGAGGGAGAGAGAGAGGGAGAGAGAGAGAGTATTGAAAAACCAAACAGGAAGACGGATTAGAGTCAGCACTGGTGCCCATGGATGGCCAATTCCCCCGTTCCAAATATTGAAAATACCCCAGTAGAAATATCGAGGGCTGAGTTTTGAATTTCTTGCATTTTTAGAGTATGCCTTTTCCACTGAAAACCAGTCTAAACCCTCCTCCGTTTCAGAACGCCTCCAGGTCCCCTCTTCTTTAAAATTAACTGCTTGGTTCTCTGCCAAACCTCTCTAGAGAAATAAGGGTAGAAAATCGGGGTGTGTGTGTGTGTGTGTTGCAGCACCGTTTCATAGCGTGGGGTTTTTCCTTCCCCCCCCCACCCTCTCTCTTTTTAAAGTCCCTCCTTCTGTTCAGCGCTGAAAGAAAATTCGCCCATTTTGAAGGCGGAGGAGGAGGGAAGGCGAAATGTACTTAATCCCTTTAATATTTTAAAATTTAATTATTTCCAAATTGGGTTAGCCAGCCTGACAAGCACGCCGGATTCAAAAGAGAGAGCCCAGAGGCGGCTTTAGGAATTAAATGAGAAGAGAGAGAGAGAGAGAGAGAGAGAGAGAGAGAGAGAGAGAGAGAGAGAGAGAGAGAAATATGACTTTTTTTGGTTTAAGGCGAGAAGTTGAAGGACTGACATTCCATTACTCCGTCTGTCTGCCGAATTCATTTAACATCTGTGGCTTAAATGGAATAGCTCTAAAGAGACCGTCTGCAGGCTGTGCTTGGCTTGTTAAGGGATTTCTCCAACCTCATCGGGCTGTTGCGGTGGAAATAATGCCAGCTCACTAAAGCTGAGTTTGCCCTCCTCTGCTTGGGCTGTTTAGGAGCGAGCGAGCCCAGCATCGGGGCTGGTCAACCGTGATTGACGGCTTCGCGGGTTCACAGAATCATAGACCCCCGCCAAAGGGATCTTGGAGGAGGTCCTCTCTAGGCCAGCTCTGCGCTAGGAAGGGTTTCCGGCAGATCCTCTGCTGGGCAACCTCCAGCGAAGGAAAAGGCGTAGCCTGCCGCGTTGGCCAGACATCCCCTCTTGACATCTAGCGTGGAAGTCCTTCCTTGAGGTTGAATCCATTGGTTCTTGTATTCTGGGGCAGCAGAGTTGCACTCCGTTTGCGCAACAATCCTTAGACGACTTGAAGATTACCCATCTCTCCTCCGTTGCCTCTTCTGTAGACCAAAAGATCCCCAGGTCCTTTAACATTAAGACTCATGGACTTTAAGACTCCTAGAATTCCCCCGCCAACGCGAGGAGGTCCATAAGTTCACAGGAAGCCCCCGGTTGAAGCCCACAGGTCTGGACGTTGCCAAGGATGGACACCCTCGTCCGAGGTCTTGGTTTCCAGATCTCCTCAGGAGCTCTTTCCCTCCAAATTTGTTCCACTCCATCACCGTGTCAGCGCTCCCCATTTCATTCAGCCCTCAGAAGCAAAAATTCATCCGAGTAAGACTTTTTTGAGGAACATCTGGGAAAACCTGAGTCTTAAGAGTTCCCGATTGAAATTCACAAATCCATCCACTGCACCCCTCAAAACAGCACATGGCCCAGTCAACCCTCATCCCAACGGGAGGCATTCCTTCACGGGTGCAGGGTAGCTTCTTCTTGATTTGATGAGAAGAACGCTGTTGAGTCTCACCTTCTACCACTCTATGCAATCCACCCCGCCGTCCCATATTCCCAGGTGCTAAAACAGGGCAGCTTTGAGCTCCTAAGTAAAACAGGGCTTCCAAAACTGACACGCTTGTCTTTCCTTCAGTTGGGGTGCTAGGAACTGGGCAGCTTTCCTGGGCCTGACCAGACAAGGAAGAAGGGGGCGCGAAATCATGATGAGCAACTTCTTTGATTCTTGGTCGAAGGTCTGGTCTCCATGGCTTCGGTCCTAATGAACATCTTTGAAGTGCTTACCCTGATGGACTGGCCTGCCAGCCGCGTCAAAACTAGAGTTTTGTGTCCCATTATTGAGGCTGGGAGAATTTTAAACCCCCCCACTTGACACTTTTAAGGGTTTTCCATCCCAGGGGAAGACGAGAAGTAGGATAAGTTGGTCGGGTTTCCTTTGCCAATTGATCCTTTGGAACCTCGAGTAGACCAGAGAAGATCTTGGAACCAGCCCGATTTGGATGAACCAATCCTCAAACTCTTCCGACGGGCGCTTCAGAAGTTCCTTGTTCGTGTTGTCTTGATCTGGGTTATTGCTCGACACAAGGAGAGACCGAAAGGAAGAATGAATGCTTCTTCTTCTTCTTCTTCTCTGCGTGCTTCTCAGTATACTTCAATCGCGCTTTCTGTAGTCTGTTGATAAACCTTGGGAGATGGAAGACCGCTGGGCCTGCCTTGATCTTGGTGGGAGGTACCGCTGGTTATCTTTCATCTCCAGATGTTGCTGAAAATGCCCAGAAGTGAAACATTTGTAATTAGGTATGAACCTTTTGTCTTCCCACACCCCCACACACACCCCCTTCCCTTTCCTTCCAGTTGTCTGCTGCCAAGTGTTTACAGCAGACGGGAGGAAGGAAAAGCTTTCCAACCCACTTGTAATATTTGGAGGGGCAAGAATTTAAGCCAGGCTGAAAGAGAACCATCTTTTACCATCTCCGGTGGATCACAAAAATCACCTGGAAGTAAGTGTACCAACAAGGGCAGCTGAATTCTGACTTGGGAGGTCTTCAATGACCCTTAACTCTCCAAGGACATTTCTTTTTAAAAAGGAAGAATCGACTCTTGTTGGCTTCCTGGGTGAAAATAGATTTCAGCGGCAGGGATATATCATTGTTGGCTTGAGCCAACCGTCTAGCTTTTCAGAAACCAGCCAAGGTTGGCTGAGTAAGGAGATCCCCTGAGCTGGGGTGTGTGTGTGTCCCAAAAGCCTAGGTTAACGTCACCAAGCGCCGTATCTTTCAAAGACTACCCTAGGTTTCTGCCCAAGATTGCAGTTAGCCAAACGGCAAACTTTGTGGCGCCGTGGTTAGACTGCAGGATTGCAGGGTGTCTGCTCACTGCTAGGAGTTCGATCCTGACGGGCTCAAGGTTGACTCAGCCTTCCATCTTTCCGAGGTCGGTAAAATGAGGGCCCAGATTGTGGGGGCAAGGGGCTGACCTTGTAAACCACTTGGAGAGGGCTATAAAGCACTGTGAAGCGATATATAAGTCTAAGGGCTATTGCTCCTTCCTTCCTTCCTTCCTTCCTTCCTTCCTTCCTTCCTTCCTTCCTTCCTTCCTTCCTTCCTTCTTTCCTTTAACCACTGTCTCGCTTTGCAATTGAAATTTGGGGCTCAGTTGTGCTCATAAGTCAGTGGAAGTTTTTAAGAAGAGATCGGACAACCGTTTGTCTGAAACAGTATAGGGGGTTGGACTAGAAGGCCTCTTGAGGTCCCCACCAACTCTGTGATCCTGTTATTCTGACCACCTCCTTGTGAGGCCTGGGTAATCCTAATTTCACAATCTTTTCCGGCAAGTTTTGGGACTGGCCCAATCTTTTTCTGCTGGTGATGAATTCTGCTTGTCAAGGTTCTTATTATTGTTATTTTATCGTCATTTATCTCCAACCTATTTATCCAGTGAATATCAGAATTTTTAGGCTGAGCTTTTCTAACAATTCCTGTTCCAACCAAGCCCCCAGGCTGTTTATTATTACCATTATTACAATTACGACCGTTCATAATCCGTTCTTCTTCAGAATTGATGCTCAGCAGGTTTGCCGTAGCTTCTCTCTATTTTGTTTTGGAACTTTTCTACAAGTAATATTGATTACTTGCAACCAATAAGACCTGAAAGATATTTGGGTGGAGGGGAGGAAATATCCACCTGCCTCTTCGCAGTCATAATCGACGGTTTGTTTGGAGTTTGTTTGTTCAATAAATCGGTTTCAATTTGAGTGCAGTGGCTTAACTGTACTTCCCCGATGCTTTTCATGTTCAGCTGAATTTATCTGTATCGAACCATACACTAACCTAAGCCAGATTGAATTCTTCCTGGAGAAAAAGCTAGTCAGGATTAAAACTTCAAACTTGGGTCAAAGTGTTGTGTGAACCCCGTTCAGCGGGGTTAAAAGGGACAGAGCAGCCCCATTACCCATCATTAAACAACCCCCTCATGGAAACTGGGCACGGCTTGTCTAGGGAAGAGAAGGACCAAGGGAGACAGGATAGCAGTCTTCCAATATTTGAGGGGCTGCCCCAGAGAGGAAGAAGAGGGGGTCAAGCTATTCTCCAAGGCACCCGAAGGCCAGACAAGGAAGAATGGATGGAAACTGAACAAGGAGAGATTCAACCTGGAATTAAGGAGAAACTTCTGACAGTGAGAACAATTAATCAATGGAACAGAAGTTGCCTTCAGAAGTTGTGGCAGCTTCGTCCCTGGAGGCTTTCAAGAAGAGACTGGGCTGCCACCTGTCCGACATAGGGTGTAGGGTCTCCCGCTAAGCCAGGGGGTTGGACTAGGTGACCTACAAGGTCCCTTCCAACTCTGTTAATCTGTAACCCAAATGCGGCTCTAACTTAAAGTAAATTGCTATGTTAGGGTTAAGATTTCACTGGCTAAATTAAATCCACATGAAGGCACAGTATGTTGCAGTCAGGTTAATCTGGAGTAGATTAAGGCTTCCAAGCCTCATTGGTGTTATTGATGGCAGAAAATGGACATCCCCGTGTAATCTGAAAGCACCCCACAATGCAAAGCTGGATTCTTCAGCAGAAACCCCGCAAAAGGATTACTTACACCCCCTAACAGTTGTCTCCTTCCCTGCCTGAAAAATCAAAGCCCCCCCCATCTAAATTTATCTCCCACATCTGCCCCTCGTCCCAACCATTCCCAACACAAGAGAGGAAGGCTTCTTAAATCCCGAATATAAGCCGTAATATAACTGCCCAGACTCTGTTCCAATGGCGGGCAGGGGGTTAGACTAGGTCCGTGATGGCGAACCGATGGCACACATGCCACAGGCGGCACGCAGAGCCATTTGTGCCGGCACACGAGCTCAGGCAAACTGACCTCACTGCGCATGCGTGTGCCCCTCTGCTGATTTTTGGCTCGTTGGAGGCCTTTTTCGGCCTCCCGGAGGCTTGAGGGAAGCCTTTGCAGGCCGAAAAACAGGCCCGTTTCATCACTTCCTGTATTTCCAGAAATACCAGAAGGGACAAAACGGGACCATTTCCTGGCCCGCAAAGCCTGCAGGTGATGAATCTGGGAGTCGGAGAAAGCGCAGTTCAGGGAAGGGGGGTGGGGGGATGGCACAGGCATTGCCTTCACATGAGCGCAAGCACACGCACAATTGTTTGTCACAGGATCCCCAAAAGGTTAGCCACCACTGGTCTAGGTGATCTCTAAAGTTCCCTCCTCTCTCGGATTCTAAAAACCTGCCTATCACCTGTGCATAGGAGGAGCCTTTTAAAACCAGATCTGAATTCTGGAAAGAAAGGGGAGGGAGAGAGAGAAAGAGAGGAGAAAGAGAGAGAGAGACGATCCCCTCGCCTCCTCGGAGGCCTGTTTTAACTTTGCCGACCTTGTCTGTGTGTTTAGGGCAGGAAGCTTAACTTGTATATTTGTTCGGGGCCGCACGCCTGTTTATGCCCAACTGTGTTTTTATTTGAGTAAAGCAAACACCGCCAAAAGACGCAGGCACCTAATTTGATGGCTCACAGATGTCAGGTAAAGAGCTTTCATTGACTAAAACGGATGCTCCTTAAATGCAGGAGGCGCCTGGATGGCATTTCCACAGCTCCTCCTCATCTGTTCAGGGAGGACCAGAAGGTGTTTTTCCCTCCGTTTTGTTTCTTGAAAGACAAGGAATTGCCGGGCGACAAGATCAGGAGGAACCTTGGAGGTCTTCTAGTCCAACCCCTCCTGCTTAGACAGGAAGCCCTATAACCGTTCCAGACAAATGGTTGTCCAATCTCTTCTTAAAAGTCTCCAGTGATGGAGCAACCCACAACTTCTGGTGGCAAACCGTTCCACTGGTTAATTCTTCTCACTGTCAGGAAATTCCTCCTTAGTTCTAGGTTGCTTCACTCCTTGATCAGCTTCCATCCGTTGCTTCTTGACCTGCCCTCAGGTGCTTTGGAGAATAGCTTGACTCCCCTCTTCTTTGGGGCAGCACCTCAAATATTGGAAGACTGCTTTCATGTCCACCCTAGTCTTTCTTTTCATTAAACTACCCAGTTCCCAGCATCATTCATTGCATGGTTTAACCTCCAATCCCCTAAATCATCTTTGTTGCTCTTCTCTGCACCCTTTTCCCAGAGTCTCAATATCATCTATCTATCTATCCATCCATTCATCCTTCCCTCCTTTCCTTCCCATCAAACTTCCTCCTCTATCTATCTATCTATCTATCTATCTATCTATCTATCATCTATCATCTATCTATCTATCTTTATCTATCTTCTTTCTTCTATCTATTATCTATCTATCTTTATCTATCTATCTTCTTTCTTCTATCTATTAGCTATCTATCTATCTATCTATCTATCTATCTATCTATCTATTTATCTATCTTCTTTCTTCTATCTATCTATCTATCTATCTATCTATATTTATCTATCTTCTTTCTTCTATCTATCTATCTATCTATCTATCTATCTATCTATCTATCTATCTATATCATCTATATATATCTATCTTTATTTATCTATCTTCTTTCTTCTATCTATCTATCTATCTATCTATCTATCTATCTATCTATCTATCTATCTATCTATCTTTCCTTGAAGGGTCTAGAAAGGTGGGCCTTGTGCCAAGCGCATCCTTGCAACAGGCTAACCCTGGTTTATCTCCGCCTTGATTCTTGGGAGCAGAGCCAGCGGCACGATCCTATCCCCGGGATCAAATTTACCCATCGGGGCATCGGGCTGGAAATTGGGAAGGGGTTTAAGAGAGCCAGGACAGGGGAAGGGGAAGCGTTGCTGGGGGGGGTTTTTTCCCCCTGAAACATCCATTCTGCTTTTTCCTTCCTTTAGATCCACCTTGACTTAGTCGCCGCTGGAATTTTAAACCAAAGATTCGGGAACACGATTCCAATTTTTGGGTTTTTTTTAGGAGGTTCAGGCTTGGTGTCTAACCCAGAAATGCTCTGCCACCGAGTTGTGTGGCCCAGGGCCTCCCAAAAGGCTGCCTACCCGCCTCCATTTTTCAGACGACAATCCCAGATGTTGGACAAATATGCACACGCACCCCAGGACGCACACACACACACACACACACACACACACACACACAACCCCTACGGCTTTTGGTATACAGAGCTCCTGAAAACCTGGGCCTTCCTGGGCCTCCCTCTGCTCCAGCGCTCTCATTCAAGGAGGGAAGCGCCCGCGCAGATGCTCCCCAGATGTGAATGTTCTACAATATTTCGGCATGTTTGCCCCGACGGTGTTACTATGGTGATGGCAGATTCTCGAGCGGGATGAATTAATCAAACAGGAGGTTTGTCTGTGGTTACCATAGCATTCATTCAAACAAACATTCTCTTGCACCCGTCTGTGCGTGCGCGCGCGCGTGTGTATTTCCACCCCACTTTTCTTTTATTAAATGACCTAACTGATGATTTTACCACCAGGTTTTCTTTCTTGTCCACCTGGGAGATATTTTGCCAACTAAGCACATCTGATCCAATTAGATTTCTCCCCCCCCCCCCCCGCTTTTTTTTTTTTAACTAGGGAACAAAATTGTGATAAGGAGTGATGAGAAGATTAACAGTAATAGCAGTGCAGACTTTGTAAATAGTTGGACAGCGTTGAGGGAATTATTTGTTTAGCAGAGTGATGGCGTTCGGGGAACAAACTGTCCTTGTGTCTAGTTGTTCTGGTGTGCAGTGCCCTATAGGGTCATTTTGAGGGTAGGAGTTGAAACAGTTTATGTCCGGGATGTGAGGGGTCTGTAAGTATTTTTTTTGTTGAAAACCTCCAGGGATGGAACACCCACAACTTCTAGTGGCAACCTGTTCCATGGATCAATTGTTTCTTTTAAAAAAACAAACAAACTTTATTGATTATAGAACTAAAATATCAAACAAACACATACACAACACACAGAAAAAAGAAAAGGAAAAAAGAAAATGATTAAAAACTACCAATTCTACTATCGACAGTCTATGGTTCCTTGTTTGTTATCAATATGGGTGATATATTTACAAATACATCTTATTGTGAATATATAATTACTGCCTCTTTTACATTTTACGTCGTTTACTAATATGTTTTCTATTTTTGTTCTATCCAGTCATACCAGCATTCCCAGCCTCTATAATATTCTGATGTTTCTTTTTCCTTAAGTGCTAAGGTTAACTTGTCCATCTCTGCACAGGCTGTCATCTTCTGAATAACCATTTCCTCTGTTTGGAATATCTGCTTGTTTCCAACACTGTGCAAAGGTTATTCTGGCTGCAGTAAGACTATGCAGTATTATATATTTGACTTTTTTGGAAATTTGTCTATTAAATATCCCCAACAGGAAGAATTCTGGTTTTAATTCAATTTGCTCCGCCGTTATTTCCTCTAACCAACCTTTTTTTTTTTAATTCTATGCCAGTATCGTTGGGCTTCAGCGCAGGACCACCACATGTGAAAGAGTGTTCCCTGTTTCTTTTTACATTTCCAGCAAATTCGGATTCACGTTAGGAGACGTTTTCGCTATTCTCGAGGGCGAGAGATGCCATCGATAAAACGTTTTATAGGCATTTTCTTTATATGTTGCCGTTTTTGTAACTTTATTATTCCTCGTCCAGACCTTTTCCCATTCTAATAACGTAATGCTACGTCCTATGTTTCTAACCGGATCAATTGTTTCCAACTGACAGGAAATTCCTCCTTAGTTCCGGGTTGCTTTCTCTCCGTGATGAGTTCCCATCCGTTGCTTCGAGTCCTGGCGCTTTGGTGAATAGGTTGAAACCTCCTCCCTCCCCTTCTTTCAAATATTAGCCTGTTTCCAACACAAAAGACAAGACCCCCCCAAAAAGAAAAACCCCAGTCGAATCTGCGTCGAAATTCCTGGGCCATTCCCAGAATAAGGTTGGGGTATTTCCCCCCCCCCCCCCCTAAAGCGCCACCCCCCCCCCCCCCCCCCCCATGCCCCCCTGCAAAAACCAAAATTTCCCCCCGAGCCGGCTGCGCCAGTGATTCATTTCGCCGTGCAGACGCTTCATTCGTATTCCAAGTTAGGTGCTGTGTCTGTCGCTGCTCCGCTCGCTGCCTGCGGTCCACGATCCTCGGGGGAGTTGCGCAGCTGTCAAATTGACTTCCATCATCCCCTCCCGGAGCCAAGAGACAAATTATCCAGCCGGCTGTCAGACGAGACAAGGCGATCAAACCTGCAATTTCTAAGTGAATTCTTCTTCTTCTTCTTCTTCTTCTTCTTCTTCTTCTTCTTCTTCTT
>NW_020769387.1:3914696-3929368 GCF_900518735.1 Pseudonaja textilis | reverse complement strand
AAGGAAGGAAGGAAGGAAGGAAGGAAGGAAGGAAGGAAGGAAGGAAGACCTTAGCTTTCAGTAAGTAAGCACATTTTCCCTCTTTTTACTAACACTTTAGTTAATTAATTTGCCAAGTCCAACCTGCAGATTGTATATTCCACATGAAGAAAAAGAATAGGCCAACATTTTGGAAGAACCCAATTTTTAGGGGAAAAAAAAGATCCCCGTGCCACTGGAGAATTCTGGGAGTTAAAATCCACATATCTTGAAGTTGTCAAGGTGCGAAAAAACCTCCCGGGATGATTTAAAGGTAGTTGTTTTCTTTGGTTTATCGTTCGATAAATTCACCCAGCCTCCAGCGCCGGAAAAGCCCGCTGAAGCTGCCTCACTGTGTATTTTGGTTCACACCTAGGCAAGAGTTGGCATAAATCCTAGCACATTTGTGTCGTAAAGGTGTCTGCTAAACAGATGTTAGACTGTCTGCGAAAGGCTGCGCATCTTTCAAAGCGGGAAGTAAATGGCAGTGCCAGGTCTTTGGGGCTGCCAGTCCTGGGAGTTTAAATCAGACAAAACCAGCCCAGGAGCTTCTCCACACCTCTGAAGAGATGCTCAGTGGATTAAAATCATACCCCGCTCCTTTTTACAGCCTCCCAACCCATTCAATCTCCTGCACCACAACCCCACCAAAACGATACCCAGGCCTTGCAGTGACCGCCAATTCCGCCTCCTGGCATAATTCCACCTAGACGGGAAGATGATCTCCAAAACGTTTTGGTAATTTTCATCCAGGTTGACGGAATCCTTATTTAAATGAAGGGTATTGAATTTACGGAACTCTCCGCCACCAGATTTTTCAACGGGCCAGGCAGATCCATGTATGCCAGATAAAAATCTCCGTGGGATAATTCTGTAAGGCGGTGTAATCAAAACACTAAGCCCCTTGTCAGATTTAGAGGGCTGATTTAAAGAGATGCTGGATTATGTGAAATTTTGCTCAATTCCTCCGCAAGCCTTTCTCCATAGAATCATTTTCAAAAAAGGCTTAATGTGAAGAGGGAGAAGAAGAAAAAAGACGTTTACGCTTCTATTTACTTCCCTCTCCATTTTTTCCGGGTAAGGAATAAAATCCCCAAACCGATGCTTCATTGAACTTGTTTCTTGAAATATATTGTTCATTTTCTGTGAACCACAAAATTCCTTCCTACCGTAGGAAGCTGTAATAATCGATTACACAATTTTTTTTTTTTATTTTAAGTATTTGCAGATTAGAACATGTCCTGGCTAGAGGTGGTGTTTTAAGTTTCTGTTGAGTCACCTCCATTGAGAATCTCATTTTGGGGCGAGGAATACAAGACATCTTCCCTTTTCTTCGCACCAAAAGAATTAAGAGGTTCACCACATTCAAATTCCATATATTTTTTATTAAAAACTACCTTTCAGGATGTATATCTCCACTTCTCCAATGGATGGTGTTTGAATTCCCCTGATTGCAACAATCCTCAAAAATCGGCTCTTAATTCAGATTTCACATTTCTCCTAGTGCCGACAAATTATGTTCATTTTCCCGCTCTTATTATGTTGCCGTTGTAAGTTCGAACGGTCACTAAAGTAAATCGAGCACTACCTGGATAGTCTTCCAAGGTCAAGAAACAACCATTTATTGTTGATTCCAATTTATGCCTCCCAATTGATTTTTCTGAACCACATGGATACGCGATTGGTGAGATTACGTAAACTTTCTTTTAATAGTAAAATAACATACTTTTTTACTGGGCTTGGACTTATTTTTCCGGACAATTTTATTAGCGATAATGAGTCTATACAACTGTACATTCAGTCACTGAGATGTATTTATAAGCATAGCTATTTTTTATACATACTTTAATAAAAGTCCCTTTATGTTACAATATTTCTCTGTTTCCAGGTGGGGAAAAAAGGGAGAGAGGTGGGTGAAGGGTTATCATTCTCTTTTCCCCTCTTTTTTCTCTCACTCAGGCATCTGTAAACAAGCAAGCACATTGAATTACATAAAAATAAGTCTAAATTAGGGAAGTCATCAAATTTGTTAGCAGCAGTGGCGGGACCGAGGCAAAAATGGGCTCAGGAGATTTTAAAATCTATTCAGAAATTGCAGTTTAAGTCCCTCCGTTGAAACCGGGATTCTTTTGTTTCTTCTAAAGGATTTTAACCCACATTGAAATTCCAAAATAAATTTGTATTTCTCGGCGGTGGGGCTTTCACTCCCTAACGAATTTCAACCTTTCTTCATTTCAAAGCGTAAGTTGTAAAACAAAACAGCTCAGTAAGAAGAAGAAAAAAGGACCTCAAAAAGTAAACTCCATATACACTTATTATACAGCTATAAAAGAAGTATTTACAGTGTTTTTCTGTTTTGTTTTTTTTTAAATTTTACATTGGGTAGTTCCGTTTGAAAAAGGAGATTATTATTTTTAATCATTTTAGCTGCTCCATAAACATCGATATCTTATTGCTGTTGGTATTTTTTTTTTAAATCCCCGTCCTTGTTAAAATGTAGCTGGGTATTTCTTTAAAAATTGAATTAAACTGCCCATACAATAGCTAGATACGTATGTAGGTATTTATATTTATGTATAAGTATATTATATATGTAATAAAGCCCCTCCCTTTTCCAATGCATCTTTGTAAGGAAATGGGGGAGGAATAAAATGCACACCAATATCCCAATAACCCCCGTTCCCCAAATTAAACCAGGTAGCTAAGAGAGTAAAATCAGGAGGTTTAGACCAGCGTTACTCAACCGTAGCCCTTTGTAAGACGGGAGGACTTCTACTCCCAGAATTTCCCAGGCAGGGGAATTCTGGGAGTTGAAGTCCCCGTCCCCCCCCCATCTTAAAAGGGCTACAGTTGAGCAATACGGTTTCAAGGGAGACGCTTCTCTCCAGCTCTTCTCCATTCCCGATGGTGGCTTCTCGGGCTGAGGTTGTGGGGGGCTCAAAATGGCGGCGCTTCCAAGCGGGTCGTGGGCTCCCCCTACCACCACGGGTGGAATGGCAGTCCTTTTCCCACGCCTCCTCCGTAAAAGCTAGGTTGGGGGGGGGGGTATCCAGAGGTGGGTCTTCAGCCGGTTCTGACCAGTTCTGGAGAACCAGTAGCAGAAATTTTGAGTCATTCAGAGAACCGGCCAATCCCGCCTCTGACTGCCCCCCCCCCGCCAACCCCATATCTCTTTTCTGCCTCCCATCGAGTCCCAGCTGATCAGCTGTCTCTCCTTTGGTTGCCCTGCACAGGAGAACAGAGCTGGAAAGCAGGTTAGAAGGGTGGGGAGGGAAAGGGGAGTAACCTTCCCCTGCCACGCCCACCAAGCCACGCCCACAGAACTGGTAGGTAAAAAAAAAAAATGAATCCCACCACTGGTGGGGGTCCCTCAAGCCCCCCCTTTTTGGTGCGAGCGAGGGAGGCCGGGTGCTGGTTTTAAAGCTGCTGGTTTTAAAGCTGCTGTTTCGGGGGAGGGGCACGTCCCACCCCCACCCCCCCACCCACCTCAAATGCACACAGGGACACAACACACACAATTGAGGAGGTAGCCTTTTCCACCCAGGTCCATTTCACATTCCATTTCTTTTTTTGGCTGGAATTTTGGGATATCGTGGAAGGGCCCGGAATCAAATCAATAAAGAGTGGGATCTGAAGGGCCGAAATTGCAGAAACCTTCCCACCCACCCACCCCGCCCCAAACTAAATTGCATCGAGAGAGCATACCCGGGTCTTGCTTTTAATCTCAACCTCCCTCCCTCCCCCCCCCCCGATTAAAGTCTTCCATTTTAAAAGGCTGCGTCCCCCAGGTAGAGAATATTTTAGAAATGGCTGCGTTGCCAAAGAGAACCTGGGGGATAAAATATACCGTCAAAGGTGCCCACAGCTGTTCCGCAGCCCTGGCACCGAGAGGTTTCTTTTCCTCTTTGCCACGAGCGGCAATTTAGAACAGAACAACAAGAGTTGGCGGGGACCTTGGGAGGTCTTCTAGTCCAACCCCCTGCCTAGGCAAGGAACCCTACGGATTCGTTGTTTCTTTTGCAATCTCGGGTGGGTGGCATCCGTGGGAAGTTTCCTGCCCCCCCCTCCCCACTAGAAAAGGAGGTGGTTGCACTGACCTAAACCAGCCTGAGTTTTGTGTTAAGAGGAAGGTGAGGAACCACCTTGGGCGATTCTGCAGCTGACCTGGACCTGTTTCTGTGCCGTTATCAGAAAGCCAGAGCGAAGGTGAAAATTGAGACAGCTGAGGGGGGTCTTTTTTGGAGGGGAGGAAAGCAACCTTTACGTACTTTTACATAAGACACTAATAATGCCGGTTAATTAATATATATATATATATATATATATATATATATATATATATATACATATATATGGTAAAAAATTTAATTTCATGCATATGTTCTTTTTAATAACTGCAGGAAAAAAAACATACAAAGAAGCAATTTCTTTAAAAAAAAAAACCTCACATTAAAAAAATAACTGCATAAACACAATCAATATTCCTTTTTTTTCTTTTCTATTTTTTTTCTCTTTGCATTGCACTTTAGAGCTGAACCCATTCGTTGCGAAAGAAGAAGGGCAGAGACCTCAAACTTAGACAAAAGTTGTATCATGCAAAGCTAGTTTACCGAGTGGTTTCGTGCTTTTGATTTATTTTATTTTATTTTGTCTAAGTAACCTGATTCCTTCTTTTCAAATAAATCTTCCTTTGTATTTATAGGGTTCCTTAACCACTCCCCTAAATGTACTTTCCTCCTTTTCAAACATTCATGCTTACAATGGCTATTAGAATGGATTATAACAGCTTTTTTTTAAAAAAAAATACATTTTTTTTTCCTTTAGTGTACTGCAAATTAATACTTTAATTTTAGGACAGGCTGCCGCAGTGTGAATACCAGAGGGAAGAAAAAACACGTTCCCCTTCTGTGTTTTAAGAACAGTGAAATGGGAAGGAAGAATTTGGACTTTTAAATGTGGTTTGCTTTGATTTGGTTTTGGCATCATTAAAAATATTCAAGCGGTGAGGGGGAAGGAAAAAAAACCAACAACCCAAGGTTTGGTTTAGGCCAATAAACTTCAGTTTGAAACCCAGTTTGTTGTCAGCTTCTCAGCTGCAGATATGGCTTTTATGCAAACGTGCAAAAAGGGGGTGCAAACTCATGTTTTGGCTTCCCTGGCTTCATCCTGGTGTGTTTCTCTGCCCTGCCTGTGTTGTCTGCAATCAAACCAGGCCCAAATAAACCACCATGGAAGGGTGGAAGCCAAGTGAACAAGCCAAGAATACGTCGCTCGCTTTTGCATAGCTTATTCTTGCTTTAGGCTTTGTGAGATGTGCGAATGCAGTTCCTTCATTCTGGTCCTTACAGAACAGCGGTCGCTCCTCTGAATTGAGCCTAGCCAAAAAAAATAAAATAAAATAACATAGGGCAGCAAAGGATTCTGGCTTAAGAGCAAACTATGGTCAGTGGCTTGGCTTCTGACAGGCCTCGCATCTCCCTCTCCGCCATTAGAGCTGCCGATCTTTCATCGCAACTCCAAACCCATCACTTTGGGGGTTTCTAACCCGTGACAAATTCTGTAATATCCGCAAGGCAAGGCAAGGCGGGCTCCGATCCGCGGGGAGGGCAAGTTACCCATGTTCCTTGCACCCCCGGTGGCCGACAAAGGCATTGCACACTCGCGGCTGGCGCTTTGTAGCAGCGTCTCCCAAGCCGGGCTGACTTATTTTAAGACTTCCACTCCCAGAATCCCCCAGCCAGCCATGCTGGTTTTTTTACAAGATAGTGGGAAAGGAGCAAACGGGATGGAGGGACTTCTCCATTCCCCCCTGCCCCCCAAAAAGTGTGTTTTGTTTCAGGGGGTGTGTGCATGTGTTTGTCTTAAGATGGGGGCTCTGCACAAGGCCTCTCCCCGAGCAACTTCCATCTACCCACGGCTTGGAGGCGGGAACTGCTGGCACCTTCCAATCCCAAGATTAAAGCATTTGTCAGATGAGAAACAAACAAACAAACAAACAAAACCACCCCGTGACCAACAACAAAACAAAAACCAAAAAAAAAAAAATCCCGAAAGAATAAACAAAAGTCGGCTTATTCACAGCAGCAAAAGTCTTTTTGTCTCTCTCAATACAAAGGCGCAAGTCGTCTCATTCGTTCGGAGGGCACCCATCGCTCTCCAGGCTGCGGCGGCGGCGGCAAAAAAAAAAAAAAAAAAAACAGACCCGGAGGCGGGGGCCCCCTAAAACAATAAAAATTCGGGGGGGGGGGGGGATTCCCCCCCCCCCCCCCCCAAAAAAAGTGGAATGAATTCGCTGAGCAAAATGGAAGGCGCCACTAAAAGCCCACAGAGACACAGGGGCGCCCCTGCCGTTCACTCGTCCCCGCGTCTTGTTCACAAGCAACGGGGCGGGGCGGGGTGTCTTATCCTCCAGCTGTTCCTTTTCAGCTTCAAACTTCTTCTTTTTTCCTCTCGTTCGTTTGTTGTCTTCGACGTGACGGGTAGATTCGCTTGCTAAAGTCAGAAGTGCTTTGGAGTCAAAGCGAGTCTTTGCGAGGAACAAACACTGAATTTCGTAAGGCTGGGTTTATTCAGGATCTATCCCTAAACAGACAAACATCCTCCCCTACTGAAGTTTTCTCTCTCTCTCTCTCCTCTCTCTCTCTCTCTCTCTCTTTTTTTTTCAATGATCCAAACACAGGGAAAAAAAAACGAGGCTGAAACCTGGGCGACCACCCCCTCCAAAAAAAAAATCCCTTGATTTGAAATCAATCATGGCTATTTCTTTTTCCTGAAACACTTTTCCAACACCTGTACCAATTTACATATTAGGCATCAAAAGTATCCCACCCTTGGCCCCAGCATTCATATATAATATATTTTATTTTTCTTTTCTTTACTTTTTTTTTTTTAAAAAAAAAATCTTAATGGTTTTAGTACGTCGTCGACTTTAAATGGTTTGTATTTCGAAATAGCTTACGACAAAAAGGGGCTTGTTGGGGTTTGCGTGTTTACGTATAGGTGTGTGGGTGTGTGAGTACACAGACACACACATACGTATATTTATTTTTTTTATATTCGTAGCAGCCCTCAAAGCTTGTCCCTTATTTCCACAAACAGGTTGCTTGTTTTTTTTTCCCCAGTAAAAAAGAAAAAAATACATTTTAATTTTCCCCCTTTTGTGTGTGTGTGTGTGTGTGTTTGTTTTTTGCTGCAGACTCAAAAGAGTAGATTTATAAACACTTCTCACGTTATAGGCACAGGAAAATGTTGTGCTATACGGATTTTTTTCTTAAAAAAAAAAGAGAGGCAGAATTCAGTGCTTTTGTTATAAAGAGTAACAACGTTTTTGCCCTCCGATTTAAGAACCACAGATCCGTGGTGTTTAGCCACATGCAGGGGGTGGGGAAACGCCTCTTCCACGCAGTCTTGCTTACTATGCACGGATCGGGCCACAGGCAGGAGAGCACGGATTCCACCCGTCTTGGACCGTGTGTGTGTGTGTGTGCGTGTGCGTGTGTGTCTCAGTTCTCGGGATCTTTCGGGGTGTGCGCGCTGTTGGGCAGATCGTTATGCTTTGACCAGAGTTGCTCTTGCAGTTCCTTGACGGCTTTTTCCAAGTTCTCGCGCGCTTCGCGCTCGTGCAAGAGGTCAGCGCGCAGCTGTTCTCGGTCCGCCTCTGCGTGCTGGAGCTTCACTTGCAGATCTTCGATCTGGTGGGACGAGACGAACGGAGCATTAGGGTTAGCGGGGGCCCCCGAACTGCTTAGAGCAATTGGGGGGGGGCATATGCAGATAGGTGAGCGCCTCCCTCCCTCTCTCTCTCCTATCTTTTTGGACCCTTGCCGTTCTCGGTTGCTTTTTCTTAAGGCAGATTCGGTTAAGTTAGCAATGGGGAAGGACACACAACCCCTCTCCCTCCCTCCCTCCTCCCTCTCTTTCTCTCTCTGCCTCTGCACCTGTCTGTCTGTCTGTCTGTCTGTCTCTTATCTATCATCTCTCTCTCATCTCTCTCTCTCTCCCTCTCTCCCTCTCCCATATCTCTCTCTCTCTCCCATCTCCCATCTCTCTCCCATCTCTCATGTCTCTCTCTCTCTCTCTCTCTCCCATCTCTCTCTCTCTCTCTCTCCCATCTCTCATTCTCTCCCCTTCTGTTGGTACAGCAGTTGGGCGTTAAGGCGGGAAGGCTGAGCACATTATTTGTGCATCTCGCACGCAGAGCCCCTCCTTCCTCCCCTGCAACCATGAGAACATTGAAAATGGACAGAGCCACCTGCAAAAGCCCCGAAGAGGCAGCTGAGCATCAGCAGGAAAAAGCCAGACAATGCAATTTGGGGCTCTTGCCTGCCACATCCCAGCTGTGCAAGAGGGAAGCAACACCTGGCACACCCAGCATCTAACGCTTCGTGGCGGAAATGCCAGGCTTCTGAGCCACGTTTGCATCACTTTCTGCCTCGGCTTTCCTAAAGCTGGCAGGTGTCGGCCTGAGCAGGTAGACCAGACAGGAAACACAACCAGCTAGACTCATTCTACTTCATTGTAAAGCTATGTTAACAATCTGGAGCAGTTTTTTTTTCCCTTCCTTCCCTTGTACAGCCCCAAAAATCTAGATAAGGGTCCATTCTGAGCCCATTATACTTCTCTGGGCTCTGCTCTCTCTTATCTGTCCATTCCCTTGGCTCCGTCTCCCGAGGCCATTCCCCACAGACCATTACAGAGGCCTCTCAAAGGGATGTTTTTCACCAGCAGCCTTTTCTGTTAACCAGGTGAGGCTAGGAAAGACATCCTGGTGATGAAAAAAATTTCCTGCAAGGATGATTCACAGTCTGACTCAAACCCAAGAACGGGAATCTGAACCCCAAATTGAAAAGTTCTCTGACTCATGGGGAGGAGGAGAAATTTGAGCACGAGATGCTCAGAGCTACGGGAAGGGTTCCTTCGAAAGGTCCGGAAAGCAGGGCTGCTAACCTCGGAGGCATCCTTGATTTTAAAAAAATTGGGGGTCGCAAGCCAAGCTCCGGGATGAGGAAAAAGAACATCGTTGCTTCCACACTCACCTGGGCTGAGTATTTGGCTCGTAGACGGCCGGCCTCGCAGCCCTTGTCGCATACTCGGACCTGTCGGGCCTGCTCCAATTCCCGCTTGAGCCGTATCCGGGACTCGTTGGCCTCTTTCATCTTCTTCTCATTCTCTGCCCGGAGGCGTTCAATCTCCTTCCTCAGGTTGCGCTTGGCTTCCGTCGCCTCCCTCAACTTCTCCTTCTTGGCCACACGGAGGAACTCCAGCTCCTGGGACAAGAAGGGCGTATTAACATCGGAAGGGCCCCACGGGAGGAGGAAGAGGAGGAGGAGGAGGGTGGGGGGATGTTCCTTAGGCTCATCCGGCTTCTCCCCCGACTTTGTTTGTCCGAAGGTCGGTCACAAAATGGGGTCACGCATTATGACGCTGCAACCGTCATAAATATGAACCAGCGGTCAAGCATCCGAGTGTAAATCGCGTGACCGTGGGGATGCTGCCATGGTCATAAGTGTGGAAAAGGGTCATTAAGTCCCTTTTCAGTGCCGCATTAACTCTGAACAGTCACTAAACGAACTGTTGTAAGCCAAGGACAACCTGTAACGCAACACCACCCAATTTGAGCTTCGAAGATCCCAGGTGGACCATTAGAAGCACAGAAGAGTTCAACCTAAGTGACCAATCCCCCCACCGAGACTCTACTCAAATCTAGTGTCACGGGGTCCCTTTAACGTCATCGGCCAACGGGGTAGCACCCCATTACCTGGTGGAGACTGCGCTTGGCCTGCAAGGCGGCGTTGAGTTTCTCCTCCTGCTTGACCCTCATCTTCACCACCTCGTGGAGGAATTTCTCTTTGGCTTCTTTCGTGTCCAGGCCGCCATCCAACGCCTGCCTCAGATGCTCCAGCTCGGCCTCCAGCCCGTTGGGTCCGTTCTGAGGCTCGGCATGACTTGACACTTCAAAGACGGCGTTGCTGGCGGCGGGCTGGACTTGCAGGCTGGGGGAATTCATATCCTTGGCTGAACTCGAAGAGGTGAAGGACGGAGAGGAGAGCGAGGACAGGGAGGAAGTGACTGCGGAGAGAAGGAAGAAATAAGTGGCGGCAATCGGGCCACTTGCCCCCCCCAGGCAACATGTGGGGATTGTGGGATTATTAAGTCAAGCCCTGTGCACGCGCAAAGAAACACAGGGTTGGTGGGAAGCGTGCCCTGCACTTCTGTCCCTGGAACAGGGCATATTTTGATTGTGTGAAGCTAAGACCAGCATCCTTTTAACCTTGCAGAATTGTGGCACTGAACAACCACTCAAGGGAAGTCCTGTTCTCTGTCTGGCCACCTTCTGAAGTACTGGTGGGGCCTCCAGACAGGATCTGAAGCCCCAGGATTTCCTTCCAAAGGCAGTTTGCTTTTTTTTAAAAAAAAAAGTTCAACCTATTGGACGGATGACTTTAACATGAAACTATTGTAGGAGACAACCGGGCTGAGCCCGAGGGAGGGAGGAGTCAAACAGACCATCGGTCATGAGTCCCTGCACTCCCACAAGAGATCAAAGCCCAGCCCACCTTGAATTCCTTCTTATGCTTATCTCCCGCTGCTTTCCCTTGACTGTTAATAGTTCAGATTCTTGTAGAGAGCTCAAGCTTACAATATTATTCACATTTGAACTGCCCGGATCCCCTGATTCTCCTGGTGCTGAAAAATGGATTTGCTGGTCAAAATAATCGTCAATAAAGAATTCTATTGACGATGATTTGACCCCCCAATCCATTTTTCTGAGCCAAAGGGAGGGGGAGGGAGGATTTTCCTCCCCGAAAAAGTCCCACTTACATTCTTCTCGCGTTTCCACTTCTATCTCGGCTTCGGATTCCTTCTCTTCTTCCGTGGCAGGGGCAGGAGCAGCGGCGGTGGGCACAGCAGCGACGGGCGGCGGTTCGGGCACGGCTGGGGGTTCGGCGACGTGTTTCCTTTTCCGGAGCTGGGGAGGGCTGCTGAGGGTCTCGCCGTTCCTCAAGGCCGCTGGAGGGCACAGTGGGTTGCTCACGATCTTTGGCTGAGGAGGCGGGGCCAGCGCCACGTTGGGTGCGACGGAGTTCTCAAAACTTTTATATGAGTAGAAACTGGCGAGGAGAGAGAGAGAGCACTGGGTTACCTCGCAGCCCCCACAAAGCTATTTTGGGGGGGGTTGTGACTCACCCGCTCCCTCGGAGAGAAAAGTTGGGAGGAGATCACTCCTCAGGAAGGTTTCTGTGCCATCGCTCATTAACGCAATGAATCATCTAAAGGCTTTTAATTGCCAGCTTTGAAAAGTTGACTTCTTCACTGGGCAAACTTTAAAAGTCTTATTTTTGCTGCTCCAAAATTTTAAAGAGGCAAAGCAACTGAGCTATTTTTTGTTTGTTTTTTTAAATTTAGGTAATTACACGGGTAGTTCTTGACTTGCAACTAGAATTGAGCCCCAAAATCTCTGCTGCTAATAGTCGTTAAGTGGATTTTGCCCCGTTTTCTGACTGAAATCCCTGCAGTCATTAAATGAGCAACAGGGTTGTTAAAGGGGACCCACCCACACACACCGCAGCAATCGTCATAATTATGAGTCCATAGCCAGGCAATCACGTGACCATGAGGACGTTGCAATGGTTTTAAGTGTGAAAACTGGACACACGTCACTTCTTTCAGTGCTGTTACAACTTCCAGTGGTCACTAAATTGAACTGTTGTAAGTTGAGGATGTTCTTATGTCCTTGGGTAAGCATAATTAGCTGTTCAATTAAAAAGCAAGCTAAGGCAGAGCTTCAAGTGACCACAGGCCAAAGGCACCATTCATTCATCCGAGCCATCAACTTCTCCAGCTCAACCCCCACATCCTTCCCTTCGCTCCAAAGAACTTAATTTTATACCCCGGTTCTGTCTGTCCGTGTCTTATTCGTGTCCAGCTATTAAGATCTTGTGGTGTTGATGCTCCCTGTCGGATACTTTTGGGAAACGCACCTGGCCCTCATTTCAAATTTAGCGGCCTTGAAATTTCATCCTGGGAAACTCCTCCGCTTCTCCTTACCTGTCTCTAATCAACGTAGGTAGGTGGTTGGAGACGTCCTTCTCGCTGGCTGAAATGGCGGGGGACCAGGGCCGGAATGCAGAAAGACGCTGCCGGGGATGGAGACACCCAATATTCTGATTTTTTTAAAAAATAAAAAGAGAGAAGAGGAAAAAAAACAGTAAGAGACAAATGGATAAAATAAAGATATAGCGAATGGCCCGGCTGGAGGAAGACTGGAAAAGGATCGAGTTTTGTAGATCTGGGCTTCTGAATCTCTGAGTTAAGTGTGTAATTGTGAGTATTGCGTCCTGCAAAGAAGCCAGGGTGTGCAGAGACGGCTGGACCAACACCATACTCCCATGCATGAAGCCAACGCAAAATTAGCCAGACTGAGGGTCATCCTGGACTCCCGTCCACTCAACCCGGTCAGACAAAGAAAAATTGGGGGTTGTTGTTTTTGGGTGTTACACCCTCCAGCCTTTAAAACCTGACAGCTTTCCCCAAACTCACCTTAATGGATGAATTTGACAAGGATCGTAACCAGCTGGACTGCTTCTCTTTATCCCCAAGTAAGGGAGACTGCAGGGCATCGTCTGTTTTGGGTTTCTTGGGGAGAGGAGGATCGGACGGGACCTGAAAGGGAAAAAGGACATTTTTTAAAAAAACAAAAACAAACACCCTGCGTTTAAAAAAAGGACGCGGGTCCGTCAAAGGCCGGCCGATATTATGGCCACAGGATTCAATTTGCAGCCTCTTCCACCGCTTCATCCCCTTCGCCAGAAAACGGGGAACGAGGAACAAGAGAAAATTGGGTCTGGGGTTAAAACTCAAAATGGGATGCATCCTAAAATGGCAGGCCTCCCTTAGTCCCTGCAGAGCGTCAAACGAGACGCCGTTACGTTCGCAAAGAGATGTAACTAAAAAGTCAGCATGGAGAGCTCGCTCAAGACTTTAAAGCCTGAACTTGCAGGGGTTTAAAGCCTGAATACAGAGGTTTTTCTTCTTCTGTCCCCATCCTACAAAAAGTCCACTTTTGAGCCCAAGGGAGGCTTCAAACACACCCAGCCAGTTCGAGCCCATCCAGGCTGCCAAGCCTCACCTTGGAAAGGAGGTGTTTTATACGGTTCGTAAATCTTAACTCCATATACTGCAGGGAAAAAAAAAACAGCGGCCAACCAGCTCAGCTCACGGCCAAAATGAAGCCGCTGTCAAATCTCCCAGCACCGTGTCCAGTCCAAGAGGAGATACGATCTATTTAATTATATTTCAGCAGAAACTTGTACCAGCTTGAGGGGTGGAAGTTGTGAGTGGTGGGGGGAAGGGATGGGGTCCTTTCAAGTTTGGGGAAATCTGTTAAATTGACAATGCAGCCGTGTCCAACTGGGAGAGGCACCCAGTGCCGTGAAAAACCCGACTTTCCCCAAGCAAAACGAATCCACTAAAATACTTCTCAAAGGCCTGTGAATAAAAACCGCCATCAGTGGGATATCGAAGGGAGCGATTTTTCTTCAAGGAGAAGATTTCAGGGGAGGGAGGGGAAAGGAAAGAAAAAAGGACCCAGCCAAGGAATTTGCAAACGGCTGCGCCTGGCTAAGGGAAAGAGGAAAGGAGAGCCTCGAAGACCGGCGGCTGGCTGGTTCTGCAAATCGGAACGGCGGCGGCAGCAGCGGCAGCAGCAGCGTTCCTCCTTTAGCCCTTGGCGGTGCCAACAGCCCAGACTTTGTTATTATTCTGTTTGCAGCGGTTGTTAAGGACGATGACTTCACAATGTCACAGCTGCAGCGGATTCTGCTGGCTGCTTGCCCGAGATCCTGCGTTTGCCTCTTCCACCAGTCGGCCTATATATCACTGGGGAGGAGGAGGGGGGGCAGAAGAAACCCCCCCACCCATCAACACCACTGGGTTGTTCCAGGGGAGCCGCATTCCAAGGGTCTTTCTCCCCCCCCACACACACACATACACACTTGACTTGGGGGGCTTCCGGGGCAGGAATCGAATCCCGCCTGTTCCAACAACGCAGGAGCCTCCAGGGATTCCCTCCTCCCCCCCCCAGCCAAAAACCCTCTCATTTGCATCCCCCTCCCACTTTTCTTCCTGGATCCTGAATGGGATCCAGTGGGCCAGAGAAGCAACTGGGTTCTCAGCATCTACTGGGCCGAGGAAGTAGTCCCTGGTTCTCTCTTCCTCCCCCCCCTCCTTCTCCCAAACTTGCCCCCCCACCCGCACCCCGTGTGCCCAGAGGGGGCTGGCCTCCTTTTTTAAGCAGGGCTTGGATTTAAACCCACAAACCTGGCTTGTGTTTGCCCCCGGGTTTTGCACACGGGGGGGGGGGGCGGGTTTAGCGGGGGGGGTGGGGACTCCTGCAGCAGAGGAAAAAGGAAACGGTGACAGCATCCGAATGATATTTGGCAAATGTTGCCGATCCCAGCCCGGTCTGTGGGGATGGCTAAAGGGAGGGGGGGCCCAGGAGGAGCAGGTGGCGGAGCTCAGAACAGGGGCCTGTTCTTTCCTCTCCATTTCCTTTTGGGGAGCGGGGTCTGATGCTCCCCCTCTTTTCCCCTCCATTTCTGCTCTGCAGGAAGATTTTTTTTTTTTTGTTTAATTGCAGAAGGGAGGGATGGGGA
>NW_020769387.1:3881090-3893404 GCF_900518735.1 Pseudonaja textilis | reverse complement strand
TTCAACTCTCAGAATCCCCCAGCCAGACATGCTAGGAGTTGAAGTCCTGAAGCCTTCCTGTGGCCTGAATGGGGACACCCCTGATCCATGGGAGTCATTTCACAGTCCTCTTTTCAAAGGCCCTTGCTTGAGCTGAACGAGTCATGGCACAAAGGGGAATAACACCCCCCCCAGCATCCATTCATTCTATCTGTCCATTTATTTGTTTATAGGGCCGGGGGTAAAACTGTCCCTCTGGCCTTTCTTCCGGTTCTTCAACGCAGGCCAAAAGGCTCTTTGATCTCCAGCCCAAAACCAAACCATGGCTCTTCAGCAAAGCCAGTATCATTAGGCAGTGGTTAAAACAAAACAAAAAATCAAATGTTTTCCAGTTCCAAATGTGACAGATTATTTAGTACCTACCCAGTTGCCCAACCGTGACCTGCGTGAGCATTGCCAGCTTACTAACTCTCGGCCTTCCCTCCCTTGGTTCGACGCACTTTACTGACTCATATCTCAAAAGAGAATTTGGTTACTTGGTCTTTATTTTTTTATTTTATTTTTTTCAGAACAGCCTACTCCCTAGGCAGTAGCTCCTTCCTCCACCCAGAGAGGCATTTCACTAGAAACAAAGAATTATCCCTACTTCCTGTGGAAAAGAGCGTTGGCTCCCTTGCAAAGCAAGCAGCCACCTCTGGCTTCTCGAGGAATTAACACTAGCCGCTGGCTGATGGAAAGCCGCGCTTGAAAAAAGAGCGACAAGGCCACCCAGGTGTAGTAGGTTAGCACCCACCCCTCTCTCCTAGAAGAAGGAAATGTTTGGGGAAATGTTAAAAAGGCAGGATAAAATATCCCCCCCCCCCCCAAAAGAGAAATAAAAATCTTAAAGGAAACAGAAACAGCAGATAGTTTGGTGCACATTAAGAAAGACCAGCCCAGCCTATCTACAAGGCAAAAGACCTCCAGCTCCTGGGTGATAGGATTATCCTTCAGGGCAAAGCCAATAGAAACCACACAACAAAACCCCTTCTTTGCATCAGCCCAAACTTCAACCAAGCTTGACTGAGATAACCTACAAAATCAGCTATGGGACTCTGACAGCAACCAACAAAATACACGCCCTTGCCACAGGAACAGGAAGCTCAAGGGCAAGGCCCAAGAGAGGGTATAAATACTTCTCTCTCTCTCTGTCTGTCCTCCAACCCGTGAAATGAGAGTCCAGTTGAAATGGAAGGAAACGTTTCCTTTCTACCAAAGTCTCACCAACGCTCTCAATAAAACACAATTGTATTCATACACTCCAGGCCAAGGATGGCACAGCTAGCAGATAATCAGAGTTGGAAGGAACTTTGTAAGTCATCTAGTCCAATCCCCCGCCCAAGCGGGAGACGCTACACCATTTCCGACAAATGGCAGTCCAATCTCTTCTTGAAAGTCTCAAGGCCCGCCATCTGGGGTAGCAGAAACGGCAGCAATTAAATCACAAACTAGTATTTCCTGGTTCCTAATTCTGCGTCACTCTTTGACCCTCCCATTTCCACACAAACCCACCTCCCACCTCCGGGCAACTAAGAACCTTGATCTACGTGTCTTTCGCAAGTTAACATTTAACAGCCATTACTACCGATTTCCAAGAATTTTAAAAAAATAAATAAAAATAAAGCCTTCGTTGCCAACTAAGAGGAAGGATCAGGGAGAACTTCTGGGGCGGAACAGCTACTTCTCAGCCCGAGTTTCCTTGCTGTAGCCTCAATCTGGCACCAGCTTCAACTTTCTGGGATCCCATTTTTACTACTGCAAGTAATTTCTGAGCCTCCCCCACCAAACAAATAAGAATCTCACACAGGGGTCAATCCAAGCGATCTGGCACAATTTAAATGTTTACCGGTCGTCCTCGACTTACAACAGTTCGTCTAGTTACAACGGCACTGAGAAAAGTGACTTACGACCGCCTTTCCACACTTGTGACCTTACGGTCATGCGAGCAAAATTTAGACGCTTGCAAACTGACTTGTACTTAAGACGGTTGCCTAACCCTAACCCTAACCTCCACGGGGAAGCCAAATTCACTTAACAACCGGGTCACTAACTCAACAACCGCAGTGATTTACTTAACAACTGGGCAAGAAAGGTCGTAAAATGGGGCGGTCTCCCTTAGCAACATAAATTTGGGGCTCAATTTTTCTGCTTGACCTCATCAGGGATAGAAAGGCAGCATGGAAACTGATCTAACCCATAATCCTATTTTTTTTTACAAGTCCTTAAACCAGCCTTCCCTTCCCTATCACCTCCTGATCGGTGGGGACGGTGAAAACGTCGCACCACAGCAATGAATCAAAGGTAGAAATCCAACAGAAAAATCAAATCCTCCTGTATTCTCGGTTTTGGGTCCTTTAGCTGTTGTAAGAATGGGTATAAAATGCATTATCATCAAGAACAACTCTATCTCCTTTAGACAGAATACCAACCTTCCCCGTAATTGTTCATTATCATAATTGCTACTGTGGTTTATTCTTTCTGGAAGGCAGGGGTTTCACCCTAATTCACCAAATGTAAAAGCCGCACGCACCTATCTGCAACGTTTGACACCTTATCCTCCTTTCTACCTGGAGCGATACAGTTTAGCAGAGCGTGTGAAGGTTGGGGGGGAGGCAAGAAAGGAAAGGAGAAAATTTTGGAAACTCTTAGTCCGATGAAGCTGCTGTCCCTTAAGAGAAAACCTGTGGGTTCTGGCATTAACCGGATGTATATTAAACGGAAGCTAGATGGTGGTTATTCTTTTATGACAGTAGCAATAAAGGGCATTGAGAAGGAGGCTGTTAATTCCAAATATATTTGAATCTGCTTCAGGCAATAGAGCATCTATCTTTTAGGAGGCCTGGGGGATTTTCTTTTTTTTTTTTAAAAAAAAGATTTCTGCATTTGGGCTTTGGGTATTTCGACTCCAGGGTACAGAATAGTAGGTAAAGGTGTACAAGCTTAATGGAGGCTGGCCTAAAGAGGGGACTCTTAGTGGTGAAAAGTTAACTTTTAACCTTTGCTTAAACAGAAGGCAGAGAGGGTTTTTTTCTTCTTCTCCCCTTTCTTTGGATAGAATTGGGAATGTATTCGATGCCCTGCCATTTTTCTGAATTTAAAAAAAAATGGTTGAGGAAGGATGTTTAGAAGGAAGTTAACGTGGCATTCCTTGAAGACTGGAAGACCTGTGACTTCCCCCCGGCACCCCAATTATTTATTTTTTTTAAAATGCATCTTATGGGATTGGCATCTTTTTCCAAAGGGAGCGAATGAAGGCCTTAAAAACGGAGGAAAATAGGAAGCAAGCAAGGAGCCCGGCCCTTTCCTTTCCAGCTTCCTGGTTTTAACTAGACGAAAGGAGGGAGGGAAAGGAAACCTTGTAAAAACAGCCTTTTGCCACAGAATTTTCCCTGGTTTTTGCCCGAAGAGAATCATCACAAAATCACAGACTGTAATTGAAGTTAAAAAGAGAGAGAGAGAGAGAGAGAGAATGAAATCTTAGATCTGGCGGTGCGTTTCTGGTTTAGCCTTTTGCTGCAGTTATGTTCGACGTTTTTTCTCTTGCATCAAGCCTTTAGTCCAAAGGGTTTTAGGAGGGATGTATTAAAAAGTCAGCTTCGAGTTCAGAGTTGTAAGCAAAACAACTTAGGGCGTGGAGAGTCTGATATCCTGTTGGACAGCGGCCCGAAAGAACAAGGGGAAGGAGGCCGAGGGCTGGATGCCAACCAAACTTGCAAAGAATTTGGAGCGTTTTGAAGAGCGATGGGCCTTAGAACAGGTAAAGTTCTCCCCGATTTTCAGATTCTGTCTTAGAAGAAAAGGTTCTGTTCAATTTCCCAGGTTCTTTCTGTCAGTCTGGGTCCCAGTTCAAGACAACAACCTGAAAGGGGAAAACCGTTTTCGTTTCAATGTAGGTTTGATCTCCCACCCTCCAGCGCAGAGCTGCCATGGGTTTGGGAGTAACTTGAAAACTGAGCAAGGAAGACCGCTGAACTTGGTTTTCCTGAAGTCCTACCCATAACCCCTAGTTTGCCTGTACAGTGGGATCATATTTCTCACTTTTTGTCCCCCTTCCCTCTCCTCCTCCTTCTCCTCCTCCTCCTCTTCTCTGCTTTCATTTTTTTTCCCCCCAAAGGGAAAAAAATATTATTCCAGGCCTGGCAGATATGTGTGTGTTTTCTTTCTTCCATAGAAACCGACCAAACAGTGAATCTTAGCCAGGCCCTAGAAATTCAAACAGCGAGAAGGGAAGGAGAGAAAAAAACGCAGGAGAAAGATCCAGAATGTGGCAAAATGCCGGAGGAGGGGGGTGAACTCGACTTTGCTTCCCCTATGGAAATGCAATTCAAGTCATAAAAGAAACCTTCTATAAAAACTGGAGGGTTGCGGGGGAGAGAGAGAGAGAGAGAGAGAAAGAAATGGTGAAACTCAAGAACTCATCCGCACACACTACAGACCAGAAGTCGTAGCCATATCAAATTTTCTTGCTTTGGGGTGTTTTGGGATTTTTTTCCTTCTTTCCCTGGTGCCTGAGAATTTGAGGCGCTTCCACCGTGGGGAAGGGAATCAGATTGGCGGCCTGCAGTGTCCTGTTAAGAATATACAACCATTGCGGGCTACAAAGCTAAGTCGAACTGCACGGTTGTTGTTTTTACTTGCTTTTGGGGGGGGGGGGTTTCAGCTCTGAGAATTAGAGACATTTGGCCCCGTCATCCTAAGAGGGTCACCCCACTTTTCCACTCCTGGGTGGGGGGGATTTAAAAAGCACACATAGAGAGGAGAAGGTAGTGGGGAGAGAAACACTGGGAAGAGCCAAGGTGTTTCTTCTCTTGGTCACTCTCCTCCTGAAATGCTTTTTGGAGACAGCAGACCGAGGGGACGCACAGAAGAGGCAGACAAGCCCGTCAGCTAGGTACGTGACCTAGTTTGTCTGTGGCTTGCAGTATTGTTCTTTCATCCCGCTCGGCCAGGGATGCCGTGCGGTGATGGAAAGCAGCTGAGATGACAAGAAAAAGAGGGCTGTTTTGGGAAGCGTGGAGAGAGGAGGCCAGAATCACCATTTCTCTATGCTCCGCCGAAGATCGTTTCCATCTGGGCCCTAAGAAGCACATTTATTTATTTATTTTGCTCGCACCAAAAAAGTCCTGGGTCCAAGAAAGACGCAACAGGCGGAAGGAAAATTTGGGGGAAACGCTTCAAACATGGTGGGTCTGATTTGGCCGTAGAGAAAGCAACAGAAGGGGCCTCCCTCCTTCAAACCCCGCCTTTCCCTCCTTCCTCGCTCTGCTGGAAAGCTAACGGCTCACTCCAGAAGGCTGAAATGACTGTTTCAACAGATCCAAGGGGCCAGAGGTTTCTCATATCCTGAGCATGGACAAGATTTATGTTCCTTTTTTTTAATAAATATATGCGCCACCCCTTGTCCAAATCATGTCTCAATCTTTTTTTCAAAAAAAAAATACAAATTGCATAAACTATCTAAGAGTGACACCGTTGCCACCACTCCCACGGCTACCTGTGATTTTATTCAATCCGTGCATTTCCCGGTTAGGATAAATTCAGCTTTCATTTAAGTTTCTGGCCTGAATCATTACAAAGCAGCCTTCCCTGTCCTGAGGCTGCCCAGATGTTGAAACCCTCACCCCAAACATCTGGAAGGTACCAGGCACTGAGAGGCTCTGTCACTGGACAATGAAATCTTTTACGTACCATATTTTCCCGAGGACTCAAAAGGGTGTGTGCATGGGGGTATTTCCTAGGTTTACCACAAGGAACCGCTGGCTCAGAGGTCTTGAGCAAAATTCCTTGGGTTTCATTCGTGTGGCTACCTCGGCATCTCGGTTTGCAAATAAGGACTGGATTCAGGTACCAGAACCAAACTAACCACCTTGTTTGCAATGTGCGATACGAAAGAAGAAACTTATATTAAAGACAAGACCATGGTCATCCTCTGAGGATAAGAGGTAGGCTAGATACCTTAGATGATGTGGTAGATAGACAAACAGATTGCACGCTTCCGTATTTTAAGGATAACACTTTCTTAAGCACCCGCCAAACTAATCATACTTAAAAAATCACCCGAAAATAAATTGAACTGCTTTCATTACTTCCTGCCCAAAATATTCTCCCAGCAACTGCAGCTGGGATATCATAAAGATACTTATTTATTTCTCTCTCTCTTTCTCTCTGCTTTTCAATTTACGCCTGTATTTATGAGAAAAGGGGGAAAGCAACACCCCCACCCATTCTAAGTTAAGTTCTAAGGCTCAAAATCCAGTTTAATCACTTTACATCCAAGCATCTGTCTTGGAATTCACAATGGCAACACACTTTTTGGGGACACAAATTGCAAGGAAATGGCTAGGTCAGGACTTTAAAAAATATATTTTTTTTTTGAGGTGACCGCAAGGTTGTATTGAGCCATTTCCTCTGGTGTTATACCTGCACACAGAGTCACAATAAGCACTGCGCTTGTTCCCCGCCAAACTTCACCATCATCCACCAGTGAACAAGGAAACGACACTAAATAGACTGAATTATTCTTGCGGGGGGGGGGGGGGGATCCAAACTTGGAAACTTTAAGACATGTGGACTTCAACTCCCAGAATTCCCAGGCCAGTATGCCTGGCTAGGGAATTCTGGGAGTTGAAGTCCATATCTCTTAAAAGTTGTCAAGTTTGGACCCCCCTGTCTTCATGCAAAGAGAGCCAGGTCTATTGGTTAAAGCACCAAAGCTAGAAACCAGGAGACTGCGAGTTCTAGTCCTGCCTTAGATATGGAAGTTCCTCTTTCTCAGTCCAGTTCAATTAGGGGCGGAAATAGGAAGGGGAAGCCTTCTCTATTCTCAGCAATTATTTACCCTTCCCAAAATGGGGTATCCAAAGGCCTTCATGATGCCTTCATAAAGCAAGTGGCTGTTTTTGGGGCAGCCCTACTGAAAACCCGCCTCACATGTTGTGGGAAGACTCCCTGGCGTGTATTTGATTATTTTAGCCCCAGCAGAAGTCTTTTGACTTCTTCCCAGGTTGTTAAATCTTCATCCCTGCTGCAAAGGCCCCTAATTAATTTGATTTCTGCTATCCGGCAGCTGTTTTAATCAACCATATGAATTTTATCATCCCGCTAGGTTTATCCCCACCATCGCTGGCTGCTGTTGTTGGTCTTCGGTAAGGGCGGGGGCATAGATGCTGCCTTCGAAATATGACGTTTGTTTAGTTAAATAATGTCTTCAGTATGCTTGTATTTGTGCGGTTATTCATTAAATTAGTTAAAATTGCATTTATTTGTGGCCTGTCTAGGAAAAGCCTTTGTTCTGAAAAATTACTGTACTGACTAAACAAGCATCATGAAAATAAAGCATACGGTCTCCTTGGTTGTTAACCCTTTTTAATTCCTCCACCACAAGGATGATCAAAACGTACGCAGAAACCCCTGCGCTGCCTGAACTTAAGTCAGGTAGTCCTCGAGTTATGGCAGCTCACTGAGTGACTGTTCCAAGTTACAACGGCACTGGAAAAAAAGTGACTTACAGCCGTTTTTTCAGACTTGTGACTGTCGCAGCCTCCCTGGGGTCACATGATTGGACATTTGGATGCTTGACAACCGAGTCACACGTATGACGGTGGCAGTATCCTGCGATCCCCTTTGGCCACCATATCGGTGGAGGAGCCAGATTCACTTCATGACGGTGGCAAGAAAAGTTGTAAAATGGGGGCCACGTTCACTTAACAACCATCTCACTTAGCCACAGAAATCTGGGGCTCAATTGTGGTCATAAGTTGAGAACTCCCTCCAATGGCAACATGGGTCTAGCTCGGGTGGGTCTAGACCATCCACTGGGCCACTTTTAGACTGGCAGACTTCCACTCCCAGAATTCCCCAGCCATGTTCAGAGAACGGACATTGTGGCTTAAAACACAGCGCGGTTCCCACACTGCCTGAGGACAACAGCTGTTTCCCAAAGGGACTATCCCACCACCACCCCAGTTTAAAGGTTTGTGCAACCCCAGAGGCGAGGGGTTCCCCCCCCCCTCCTTTGCCAACGTCACGTGGGAACCGTCCTAAGGATGCTATCCCAATTATTTCCATCTCTGGGAGAAAAGCAACTCACGACACACACAGAGGAAAGTTGCGCCAGACGGTCTGCAGAGGAGAAGGATAAAAAAAAAAAGGCAATTAAGGCCTTGCCCATTTGGGCCGGGGCTCCTTCATTCATCCTCTCTAAAGCCAAAGGGAGGCCCGTCGCCATGAGCTATCCGGAACCCAGCCCCAAATTTTTAAAAAGGATCTCAGGGCGAAGGCAGAACGTGCCATTAGGAAGCCATTAAAAAGCCATCAGAGATGAGAGAGAAAAAGAGCGAGAGAGCGATGCACCCGGGTGCTTTCTGCCTCTTGTCCTCTTCCTAACCTCATTCTGGGCCATTCCTTTCCAGATAAATATCTTGCACAAACAAAATTACCTTTGATTGCACCAGCCGCTGAACTTCTCCTCTCGAGAAGAAAGTTCCCACTGCAGGGAGTGGTGTTGCCTTGCCACACAGACGTAAACAAAGGGGAGCAGACGAGAAAAACAAGTTTTAATTAAAGCCACTTCGGCGTAATCAATTTTCCCTTTCTGCTGGTCCACACCGTTTCTTCTAAATACACGTCCGAAGGAGTTAACAATGCTCTACAGACTGGGAAGGGAAAGGGGAGAAGAAGAAAAAGAAGAAGAAGAAGAAGTCGGCAACTCCGCACACCTCCACAAAGGTGGAACTTCGAAGATTTTCCTTTGGGAAAATAAACAAGCAAACAAGCTTCCATCCCACATAGGAAGTTTGTGCTGGAGGGTAAGTTTATGACCGAAAAGGAAGAAGCGTCGCTGGAGGTGGAAAAACAAGACAGAAGACAGTTACGCTGCCCAGACAAAACAAACAAACAAACACAGATCAGGAGGAAACTAAATAACTGATGTTGTAAATAACCACAGATCATCATCTCCAAAGAGGCTAACCTCTCTTTTTGTAACCTTCCCGCCATCTATTGCTTTCTTCCCAATTTGGCTTCATGGACCGTTCATAATCCAGTGGAGAAGGCCCTATCGTCAAAGAAATAGGTGCTTACTTTCAAAAAAATAATAATAATGGCACTCCATCTTCCCTTGTCCACTTGAAAAACCACATTGTTTCCTTGATAACAGGCGTGCGAGGATAAGCTTGCCAAGATCTAAAACTCACTGGAAGTTGACACCCTGCCCTGAAAACACACAATCCCTAACCCAGATTTTGAGTTGTTGTTGTTTTTTTTAAAAGACAATGAAGTGACCAGGAAGGAAAGATTCCTCTCTCTTAAATTGGAATTAACAGTACCGACTCCGCACACGACCCAATTCTTACTTCTATCTGCACCAGGTTTCCCAATGCATGGAAGCGAATTCTTGGTATGCGGCTTGCAGGCAAGTGGGAAAGCCTTCACACAACCCCCAAACCCTCCTGACACCTATTCCCCACCCTGTCCCACCCCCGCTTTCCCTAACAGGTTGCTGCTGCAGCAGCAGCTAGAAGTTCGGAAGTCTAGTCAGGAGGTGAAAAGCACAGACTGGCTGTTCTGTTTTCAGGGCTTCCCTCCCTCCGCTTCCTTTTCGCTGCTGCTGCCGCTGCTGCCGCTGCTGCCGCTGCCAGTTTCCTGGCCCGTCTGACGCCTTTGCATTGACTCATTTTGCAGACTTCTTAAAGTCACAGGGAGACATTTTGGGTGAAGAGCCGCCATACGGGCAGCTAAAGAGTTCCCAGGTCGTAGACCGTGTGCAACCGTGGTCTCATTTGAGCCAAAAAAAAAAAAAAAAGATGGCACCGTGAAATCAAAATAAATCATGGTTGAAAACTGCTTCTGGGTGACTCAGAAAACAAAGAGTAAAAATAATGTTATAAGAGACCAAAGCTAACAAGGGCACTAAAATCCTGGAGGGGAAAAACATGTGTTTTGAGTTCTCTCCTAAACAGACATAAGAATGAGGCATATACTTCAACTCCAAATACCACGGATTCCCCCAGAAGGATGGGTCGACCACCCAAAGGAAAAAGAAAAAGAGGCTAAAAGGGATATTGAAGTCCAATAGATGCCCAGCAAGCCGGGCAAAAACAACCTAAGAATGTGGGATAAACCGTATAAAAGGAAGGAAAGAAGACAGAAAACAGATCCAGATGCCAAATGTTGGGCTGTGTGTCTAAAATGAAGAAACTATCTTTCTTAGATACCAACACAGACAGTTGTCACTGGCATGAAGATGATGGAATTATGTTTTATGGATAGGGATATATATATATATATACTCTATGTCAGGGGTCCCCAACATGCCAGAAACCGGGCCATGAAAACATGAGAAACCACACTCCCTCCGGCCCATGGACAAACCTCTTTCCAAGGAACCGGTCCTGGTTAAGGTTGGGGGCCGCTAGTCTGCTATGTCAGGGCAGCTGCATTAACTTTACGACCTGTGGACTTCAACTCCCAGAATGCCTGATGAATGAGCATGGCTGGCTCAGGAATTCTGGGAGTTGAAGTCCACAGGTCTCAAAGGGGTCATAGTTGCCCACCTGTGGTTTACCAGTTTGTTTGGACACACACACGTTCATTCACTGGACTCCATGCCAACCGAGAGTGGAAGAACCTGAGGCCACACAGTCAAGCCCACTGTCTAATTTTTGGCAGTCACGGATTTTTTTTTCCCCCTCTCTGGAGGTCCTGGGACACAGAGATTGTAAACGTCCAGTCTTCGAGGCTGCAGTTCTGGAGGGTAGCCAGCTCTGGACAGCTGTGCAAAAAAAGCACACAATTCTTCAGCCTTGCCCAGCAAAATTTCTCCCCGTGGTAGGAAAACACTGCTTGAAAAAACACAAGTCGGCTCTGTCACGGATTCAAGAAAGCACCCTGCTGCCAGCCACAACTACAAGTCCCATAAATCCTTGCCAGCGTGACATCCTCCCATATTTATTTAGCTGGACCCTACAAACTCCAGAGAGGCCTCTTTTTTTTTGTGCCAGCAAATAATCAGAAGAGAAAGGGCATTTTGCTGAAATGGTGCTTGCTTGGTGCTTATCTTACGTACTTTTCAATTCCGGGTGAAAGTATTTTTCAATTTCCTAAATACAGTATTTTACTGGCTTATAGGGCAGAGCTGGTGAGTTTATGCTGTGCTTTTTTTTTTTTACTGCATTTATTATCACAACTGTTTCGTGCTATTCCTTTTTATCTCTGCTACGCAGCTATTTTGATTGTTTAATATACAGTAGTTTCATTTTATAGCACATGGCTTTTAAAAGGCTAGCACGCCTAGCTGCCAGGAACACTGATTGAGAAATAATACTAGAAAAATATCACCGAGGAATGGAGTATTTGGCTGATGTTGATGAGTGTTAAAAGTCCAAAGGTCTGGAGCATGTCTGGTTGTGTCAAGCCCAACAATCAAAACAGAAGCACTGGCTGTGTACAAAAACATAGAGGAATAAAGTACCTTACTCCAGCAAGATTAACAACAGTGGCAATTTTTGGAATCTGACTTTTTTTAAACAAATTGGCTTGGAAAACCCACTGAATTTATACCAAATATGAAAATCAACATGTATATCAAATGAGAAAGAAAAAGGCATCAACGTAGCGTTCAGAAAAGAATATTCAGGGTTGGGTTTTTTTGTTATTGTTTTGGCATTCTTCAAAAATCTAAAATCAAGTCCATCTTCTGAAACCATTGCTTCAAAAGCCTTTGAGCGCTGAAGTTTTTGGGATCATTTTTAGCACGGCCTCTATTTTCAAGTGAACTGTGGCACCTGATTCCTCTATAGCACGTAACGTAAGAAAACGTCCTTGGTGGGATTTTGTGATGGGAAAACTGAATACACACTGCATGTCCTAATTTGAAGGATGGCACTGATCGCAGATAGCAAGGCTAAGGATATATTAAAAAAATAATAATAATTCTGACCTGGCAAATTCACTGGCATGCAATTCCTCTACAAGAAAACTGCGAGGTTAAATCCAGAAGCCCTCTGCATCTGTAATCCAGATGTGAGGATTAGGTGCAGGAACACAGAGGGGGTTCTGTCTAAGAATGGACAGAGGCAGAGGAATGAAACAGGACCTACACTTGCCCACCCGCCCACCCAAATATAAGATTGTACCCCAGCATCCTAAAAGCACCTCCAATTTCAATTTTACTGCCTCAGAATTGCCCAGCTTGTAGGCAGGAAAAAAATAAAAGAAAGAAAGAAGGAAGGAAGGAAGGAAGGAAGGAAGGAAAGAAAGAAAGAAAGAAAGAAAGAAAGAAAGAAAGAAAGAAAGAA
>NW_020769387.1:3851715-3867723 GCF_900518735.1 Pseudonaja textilis | reverse complement strand
TAATAATAATATAGGAAATACTCTAAATGCTCTGATGATCATTTGGAAAAGTCCTTTCTTAGGGAGCCCCTAGAAGCCAAGAGGAACGAACCTACGTGCCAAATTTCCAAGTTTGTAGGCTTTACGGTTCTGGAGATTTTGTCATGATGGGTGAGTGGCGTTCTGCTTTTACATAGATAGATTGGAAAGGGGGTGCTATAAAGGTTGGCACCTGGAGGGCCCCATTGGTAACCCAGGAGATGCCAGCTAGTCTTTCTCCTCTGATGCATGTAGGAAAACAAAGATTAGGAGTATCGTCTGGCCAGTGTGGATTAGACTTTAATACTACAGATTTCGGAGGGGGGAGGAACAGCACATTATCTATCCTGGGCCCACTTATTCCTGTCTTGTGTGCCTCATTCTCACCCTCTCAGGTGGTGCCTTTTCCTTTGTGTGAAATTCTAGACTGTAATCTCCCTGGGGTGGCGGGGGGGGGGGCAGGGACCGGTCCATTAGCACTCTGGAAAGCTCCTTATTGTGTGTCATGAATCATTAAATAATAACAATTTTGCTCAAGAGCCTCTCCACAAATCAAGTGTCACCGTGGAGGTTAAGAGCTGCGCCAAGACACTCAAAAAAACGGTAAGGTATCAATCAATCCACGCTCTCTTGAGAGGCTTTGTTTCCGGTTAGGTTTGGTTTGGTTCAAAAAAAAAAACGAAAAAAAAGAAAGAAAAGTTTGGGGATTTGAGGACAGCCTCTCCACTGTCTCTCTCTCTGGCGGCTTGGCACCTTGACGGAGGTTTGGACTTCAGTTCCCAGAATTCCTCAGCCAGCCACGGTGGCTGAGGAATTCTGGGAACTGAAGTCCACCAGGGTGCCAAGGTTGGAGACCCCTGCTTCTTCGGGGTGCCCTTTGCCCTGCTGGCTGAGGAATTCTGGGAACTGAAGTCCAACAAGTCATGACGTTGCCCAAAACGTGGGAGAGCTGTCAACCACAGCAGCAGAGAGACGTTACCCAAATAAGAGGCCCCTTGCTTCATCCTGGGCTTGCAATGTAGGCCACTGTAACCACAAGCTGTAGACTTTCATCGTTCAGGTGTTTCTCGCTCGCAAGTCAGGGCCACGCCTAGACTTTCTGCCCAGCCGTGCCCTCTTCTGGGAGAGGGGGGGCAAAAGATAGGCACACCTGGAAAAGCCCACAATCCTTCCCCACCTCAGGCTCACCTGGTGTCTGGAGAGGCGAGAGTTGCACACCTGGAGCGAGCGAAAACAAAACGCACCAACGCCGGGGCAGTTGGAAGCTGGAGGAAACGTTTTCCCACAAGTTACCCTGAGAAGCAAAACCGCAGAAGGGAGTTTTCTCATTAAATGGAGTCCAGGAGGCCCGATGCCAACTTGAGCTCAGTGCCTTCATGTTTTCCCCCGCCTAGCCAAGCCCATGCAAATGTACTTTCTGCTGCGACCTGAAAGGACCTCTTTCTTGCAAGCAAAAGGACTTCGCGCCAAGTTTCTTGCCGGTCAAGCAAGCGAGGGCTTGGGGGGGGTGGGGGGGTGGGGGGGTGAGGAGTGAGGGAGCCTGACCAAAAACAGAAAGGAAAGTGGCCGTCAGCAAAGGCAGAAGGAAACCGGGAAGCTCTCGGTCGTCGTCTCTTGGGCAAGGAAAACCAACCGAGGAGGAGGAAGAGGAGGAGGAGGAGGAGCCCCTCCCGTGTTGTGACTGGAGGTCTAAAGGGAGAGATTAAGGCAGGGGTTTCTGTGGTTTCCTGCAGACAGTTGTGACTGACACAATGCAAAGAGAGAGAGAGAGAGAGGCAGCCAGCTCTCTTCCTGCTTTGCGAAGAAAATGAAGACGTGACAGAGCGGGGTGGAAAATGGCCCCGCTTAATCAAGAGAAGAACTGGGGAAGAGGGAAGAAAATATCCCGGCTTCAACAAGCCTGCTTTCTCCCAAAATGCCAAGGAAACCAAGGTTTCACGAGGGAGGGAAATAAAAGGCAAAAGGTTGCATGGGGTTTTCTTGGGAGTGGGAAGGGTCACGTTGCCCCTTCCACCCAACCGGTCCTCGAGTCAAGACCACAGCGACCGACCCGAGGTGGGCAAAAGGTAGCCGGGGCAGGTAATGGGAGGTCTGCTGGCCGAAGCAGAAAGGAGAAAAAAACCAAACCAAGATTCTTTCACGGAAAGTGTTAACATCACAGTTAAATAATAATAATAATCACTTGCTGAGTGTCACCCTACCTCACACCGAAAGGGCCTTGGGGGGAAAAAAAAATATCTACCTGGGCCTTGGGGGTTGATTTCTTCTTCTAGGTAAAATGTGGGTTTTTGTGGTCCAGGTGTGGCTAGAAACCCTGGCGTGAATTTTGACCGCAATCCACAGGCATTTTTTTTTTCTCCCCCTTCCCCCACTTGTACCTGGGTTACCTTTGTGCAGTTAAAGATTAACAGGATTAAAATATCAGCTTGAAAAACGTGTCTGGAGTCAGCTATCTTGGCCCAAAGGAAGGTGGGGTATCGGTTAGTTCAATAAATAGCCGTAGACAAAATAAACTATCAAATTTCCAGCAAGCTGGAATTTATATTAGAAAAAAAAAAAAAGTTATAGATGTCTCTGCTAGGAACAAAGAGGTTTTTACTCTTGTATTTGCTTGGAAACAGACGGGAGATTATTGCAGAATTGTTTTTTAACCAGCCCTTTTACAAAAATATTCAGAAATTTTAAATCTTCTAAAAGTGTCTTTGACTTTTTAATGGAAACTACCTTAGTTTCCGCTGCTTAATTCAGAACTGCAGCAGTTCACTTCCCTCTAATAACTAAAGCCAGTCACATTTATTTATGATTTTGTTTTTCCTTTTTTTTTAAAAAGAAAAGAAAAGAAACTGCGGCAAAAGCTAGAGATCTGTCTTTGTTTTTTACCAAAAACAGGATTTTGATCTTGCAGAAAAAGTCTCTCCCGGCAATTTACAAAGATTCAAAAGAGGACAACATTTGGCAAGATTACTCTATTTTGGTGTCGAAAGCCTCTGGAAGCAGGGCAATAGGACATATTTTTAAAGGCCCCTTTTTTTCCCTGTGCAATTTAAGGTATTCGGCCTTTCCTCGACCCCACCTTTCTTCCCTGCAAAATGACAGAAAATTGAGAGAAAGGTGTGGCGCTTGAAAGATTAATTTAAAGTCTAACGCAACGGGTTATCTTCAGCTTGTTTTAAACTCTGTTCTTAGAAACTGGAGGTTGGTCTGGCTTCTTTTTTTTTTTTTTTTAACTTGGCCTTCCAAGAAGCTCTTTTATAAGGCACAAAGCATAAACAGTCTCTTTTAATAAAGATTGCCTGGCAACAGGATTCTGTGTGTGTTGCAAACATTTCAGGATGAAAACCCAAGGTGGCTCTCTAGGCAATTAGGATGGAGGCCTGCAATAATGAAATCCAGATGTGCAGATGTGCATTCCAGAAGAGACACACTGGAAAAGCTGCCTTTGCAAAGAGAAAGGGATGCCCAAATTTAGGCTGCCCATGGACTGAGGCTGCGTTTGCTCTTAGGGAAACGGTCACACCATTTACCTGATTTGGGTTTTAGGGCAGCCTTGGAGAAGGTTGAGGACTACAGTTCCCAGGATTCTTAGCCAGCCTGGGAATACTATCTAGGAACGGCAGTTGTTAGCCAACACAGCTGGGGAATAAGAGAGCTGTTTATATAAATACAGGTTGTCCTCGAATTATGAGCCCAGCGGAGCCCAACATTTCTGTTGCTAAGGGAGACATTTGTCGCGCGGGTTCCGTTGCATTTTACAATCTTTCTTGCTACGGTTGTTAAGGGAATAGCCCTTAGACTTATATACCACTTTACAGTGCTTTTCAGCCCTCTCTAAGCGGTTTACGGAGTCAGCCTTTTGCCCCCAACCATCTGGGTCCTCATTTTTACCCACCTCAGAAGGACAGAAGGCTAAGTCAACCTTGAGCCTGGTGGGATTCGAACTGCCAAATTGCAGTAGGAATAGCTTGCAGTACTGCACTCTAACCACTGCGCCACCGAGGCTTATGAATCACTGCAGCTGTTTAGGTAGTCACACCATTATAAAGTTAATTCAGCTTCCCCACTGATTTTGCTTGTCACAAGGCTGCAGAAGAATTTTTAATCCATGTGACTGTGGGAATGCCGCATAAAAACGGTCATAATTGTGAAAAAAGGTCATAAATCACCCTTTTTTTTGGTGCCGCTGTAACTTTGAATGGGCACTCAATGCTGCAAGTTGAGGATTATTTGCCATCGTTAATAACGATTTATTCTTAACAACAATAAATAGCAACACTCGATAAGTGCCTAAAGACGCCAAATCCGGTCTGAACAAGTGGCTGATTCTGCGACAAACAATCATAATCAACAAATAAACAAGCACAGAAAACAGAGATTGCGGACTAACTTTGATTTTGCAAAGAAAAGGGAGTTGAAACACATCACTGGGAAGAAAGGGTTTATCCCTGCCAGGTTCTGGATAGGGATTTGATTATTTTTAAATCAAATCTGGAGTTTTGAAAACGCCATGCTGCTGTGGTTGGTCTTTGGTCTTTTCAACTCTGAAATTTCATCAAAGAAACCCCAAAATGGCCAGTGTTACAAACATTTATATGGGAAGGGTTTGAGAGAAGGCAAGGCATATAAAGGGGTTTTCAAACTCTGGCTTGCCAATTGAAAAATACACATTGAGGAAGAGGGGGAAATTCACACTCATTTTCCTTTCACAACTCCCTGCATCCCACACTACTGGCCATCTTGACCGAAGCCTCTGGGGGCTGTGAAAAATAAAAATCACCCCAAAAATGTTCTCCAGATTTATGTCCACAAGTGTTTTAAACACCCCACTTTTCTTTGCACCGTAGAACAGCAATGCCATTCCTGACAAAAATCCTGATATTCCTTTGATACGGTATCTTCCTCCTCCTCCTCCTTTTTTTTTTTTTTTTTTTGGAAAAATCGAACCAGCAAGCTGAAAGGGAGAAAAGCTAAACATTTCCAAGGATTGGCCATTTCCAGAGTCATTTCTGGAATTTATTTCGAGAGGGCAGGGGGGCCCCCAGACACATTGTCAATAGCCTGAATTGTCTTGTTCTACATTAGCAGCTTGTGCACAAAGAGCTGTGGGGGATGCGGGGAGAAACTCACCCAAAGTTTGAAATTGCTAACTCTTGTTATTTTTAAAAGGATGAGTTGGCAACTTCTGGCCAAACTGGGTCCTGGTTTCCAACGCTCACCTGACGAGGCGAAGTGTGTGTATAAATAAAAGCTACAGGGTTTTCTAACCCGTAGACCTTCCTTCTCCTGCCTCTGGCTTTCCACTCATGTGTGAAGGGAAAAGACAAGTCAAAGGAATGAAATCAGATTGGGGTTGCAGTCTGTCACTTCCCATAGCCAGGCGCACGGGTCCGAAATCTCGTCTTTTATTTTTCTTTCTTGTTTTTGGGGGGGGGGGGGGGGGGGGTGGGGTTTAACCCAAAAGAAAAAAAGAAAAGACAAGAAGAAAGATGGAAGGATTTAGCTGGACGGTGTGAACTTTTGACCCACACCCCCCCATTATAAGACATCCCAGCCAGGGGAAAGAGGGGAGGGGGGAAAAAAAAGAGAGAGAGAGAGAGAGAGAAAGGTGTCTCCTTGCCATTCCTCCTCTTTAAAAATGTGGATTGCCAGTTTTACAACCACCAGATGGTCTGACCGTTCGACCTTCTTCCACCATAAAACCAGGAACTTGCTCTGGCTCACTCTGTTCCCCCCCCCATCCAGTTTACACCCCCACCCCCCCGGTTCTCATCTGGTGCAACAAAGCAATATCTGAGATAGGATTGGCCTGCGGGGGGGGGGGAGGGGGGGTTAAAAAACTGGGGGAGACACCTCCGCCTTGAGCTTGGAAACAATGCACCCCCTGGGTTGTTTTTTCTTTCCTGCTCCCAAAGTAACTGGACCCCCCCTTTGCAAATATCCCCCCCCCATTACAATCATGCCAGGCTCATCCATCCCCCGGTTGGGGGCAGCTGTGAAGTTGAACTGCAGCCACACGGGGAGGGGGAAAACTACACACACACACACACACACACACGCACGCACGCCTTCCAGAGACAGTGGGAAGGTGGCGTTTTGTTGTGTTCCTAATATTTGCTAGGTAGGAAGCAACAGCTTGTCGGTGGGAAATCCCCCTCGAGTGAAAAGAGCCAACCCATCTTATAAAAAGGTAACTAGACACAAGGACAGCACCCCCCCCGCCCCCCAAAAAATGCCATCACTCTGCCAAACAAATAATTTTCTCCATACTATCCAACTATTTACAAATGCACTCTGCGCTCCGATTACTATTCATCTTCTCGTCACTCCTTATTGCCCATCTTCCTCCCACTTGTGACTGTAGGACTGTAACTTTGTCGCTTGTATCCTTACGATTTTTACTGACTGTTTCCGAGTACGATTTGATGGCTTATTGTATTTGATGGCCCTTTGACTATTATTAAGTGTTGGACCTTATGATTCTTGACTCTTGCTGAATGTATCTTTTTTAAATAGATTTTTTATTGTGTTTTCCACCAATACAACTCAAATCATAATCGCATTTTCAACAGCATTTTGACATCTACAAATATTATTAACTTATAAGTCTTAATACATTTAATATACATCTATTAATAGCTATTATCTTTGTCAATAATTGGTTCTATCTTATATTCTTACATATTTTACATATTTACAAATCATTTTCTTAAGGTCTCTCTTACAGTTAATCTTCACATCTTATTTCTTATATCTGTTCGCTATCCATTCATACCATTTGTGCCAAATTGAATAATACTCCGAGTCCGCTTTCTCTCTCATTTTTAATGTGAGCATGTCCATTACAGCAGATTCCATTATTTTTTGTTGAATTAATTCCTCACTGGGGTTTTTCCACTTTTGTGTGAAAGCTATTCTGGCCGCTGTTAAGCTATGTAAAATTATATATTTTATTTTACTTTTGATATTGATCTTTAATAATTCATCGTAGGAATAGTTCTGGTTTAGATTCAATTTGGTAGCCTGTAATTTCCTGTAACCAATTTTTAATTGTAGACCAATATGTCTTCGTCTCGGGGCATAACCACCACATATGATATAAGGTACCATCAACTTGTTGGCATTTCCAACGAATGTATCTTCTCTTTTATGGGCATTGAGAGCCTTTGCACCAAGACAAATTCCTTGTGTGTCCAATCACACTTGGCCAATAAAGAATTTTATTCTATGAGTGGTTGCTAAGATAGTTGCTATTTGGTTGGTTATTTATTGACTTGTCACTCTTCCAAAACCACTGTTGTTTTAATTGTCACAGAGGGCACCCAGATAAAACCCAACTCAGCCAAAAGATATCTCTCTCTCTCTCTTCCCTCCCTTCCTTCGGATAGGCGGGGTCTTTAGCCAGGTAAAAAGTTCAAAAGTTAAACCTTAATGCTATCCCCTGTTCCTGCAAAGCGACTCACCTGGGACCATAAACAGGGTAAGTCATTGCATCAGCCCTTTTTTAAAAGTCTTCTAGTCTCTTAAAATGGATGCACTCCTTCCTCCCCCTCCCCCCCAGGAAGACTCACTTAAAAGACTCCGAGATGCTGAAAATAAATTCTCGCCACCACTGGAATTAGGGAAGCTCAATGTTCAGACGCCCAGAAGGGCACCTGATCCAACCCCAGTTGTCTTCCAGCTGTGCTGGATTTCCGCTTCCTGTAAGTTTCAGCCAACATGGGCAACGGTGGTGGTGGTGGGGATGTTTTCGGTTGTGGAGTGCAGACGTTGACGTGCAAGACATCTGGAGAACACCAGGTTGAGGAAGGATGCGGGGAAAATGAAACCCACCGAACAAACCGGCCCCATTGGAAGACGCGAAGGCAGCCCACCCACCTCTAAAAACCCTTTCTCTAAACTTCCTTCCATCCACCGTGAAGGCTTCGTTTATAGGAACTTTCTTGGAAAAAGAACAAATCCTTTTCCAGTGTGTCATCTAAGTTCAGGGCGCAGGAAAACCGACCTTTGCCAGTGCACATTCCTTTCTGAGTCAGTGCAAAATATATATATATATATCAGCCCATTCATTTTCTGTCGTCCTTTGGCTTCCTCCCCCCCCTCCCTCCCTCCCTCCGTCTCTCTCTGTCTCTCCCTCCCTCCTTCTCCTTCCTCCTCCTTTCTGAAGCACTCACACTTTACTTTTATTTTTTTTTTAATGAAAGTTAATGGCCTATTCTTCTCCCATCCAGGATGAAGCCCTCCACCCCGCACCCCCCTTTCCCCCCCCCCCCCCCCGAAACACCCAACAGAGGGGGGATTTACAACCCGGTGTAATTGTGTGTCTCCCTCTTTCTTCCTCCAGCGCGCAAACATACCAACAAGCCATAAACTTTCGTCTGCCCCCCCCCCTCCTTCCCCTCGGCAGGGGAGGAAGGGAAAAAACGGGTGTTTACAGCCCAAACAGGTCTCGGCTTCTGTCTTCAAGAGCAATGAAGGAGGGCAGTTACACCCAAATGCTTTGAGCCTTTCCCTAATGGTGCCCTCCCTCGCCCTTTTCATGGATGCTTGCGGGGAAGGGAAAGAAGGATAAAGAGTAGGGGGGAGGAGAAAGGGGTGAGGGGGTGGGCAGATAAGGCAGACTTGACTCTGCCTTTCCAAAGAAGCTGCTTGGAGGTTGAAATCCAGAGTTTCCAAACTGACAGGGGGAAAAAAGGGTATGAAGTTGTGGCCCCTGGAGGAATTGGGTGGCTCCCTTTCAGCTTTTAAGGTGTTCTGAAAAGGGGTTGGATTATCCTTCCGCTTCCTGCCCCCCCAAAAATATTTCTTTATTTTACATATCGCGTTGTGAAATAGCTCATCTACTTCACAGATAATGGAGACTTCTTGTCCAGTATTGGTTGCAGTGCTTGTTGAAGGGTGTGTGTGTGTATACATACATACACACACACACACACATTAACCAGAATTTCTCAGATCCTTGGAGGTGACAACTACAGAAAGGTTTGGGCCTCAATTACCAGCCAGGAACTAGGTAACATATTCTACTGGGAGCACCCACTGAGCTATGGATAGTCTTTACACATCACTTCCAGGAAAAAAAACACCAAAAAAACCATACTTGTCTTTGGCTCAACTTGCAACCGAAATCAAATTGGGATGAGTTGTGCTCTTGGGTTGAAGGACAGCCCCGTGTCTCCAGCTGATATGGCTATAAAACTGACCAGTCTGCTTGTCAGCAAGAGGACATCGTGATGGTGACCAAAAACTGCATCCTCAGTTTTGGTCACCACAATATATATTAAAAAAAAAGAGGTTGAGACTCTGGAAAGAGGGCAGGCAAAGGCGGGTCGGGGAGGGGACTGGAGGCTAAAAACATGCAAATAACAGTTGCGGGAATTGGATACCACTAGTCAAGTGAAAAGAAGGACTAGGGGGGACCTGATGGCGGGGTTCCAGTATTTGAGGAGCTACCAGAAAGAGGAAGGGGGCAAACTACTTTTACCAAAGCAGGGAGTTGGACTAGATGACCTCCAAGGTCTTTTTCAACTCTGTTATTCCATGTTCTTAAAAAAAAAAAAAAGAACCTAGGGCCAACAAATTTATGGTACACTGGGTAAGCAGAGGCCTATAACGTTGCGTGGGGTGAGCTGAGAAGTAACTCCAGAGGTCAGGTAAGGGAGCTTTACCCACCCACCCAAAAAAACAGGTCCCTTTTTTTAACAGATACATGCAAAGCCTAACATTCCAGTTCATTTTTATATTCCTAAAATAAAATAACTGTGGTTAGTCCAGCAGTGGAAAACTCAGCTGTCAAAGAGGTTCATCCTGTCCCAGGCATGGCCTTCTCTTCAGAGAAAACTGAACACCAGGTCTGGACCTGCTGTTTCTGGTTCAAGAAAATTCATTTCCATCCAGGTTCAGTTTTGCAGATTTCTACTGACGTAGATGAAACGGGGGGGAGGGCTCCTTCCTTCCTCCCCTCAATTTCTTTCTGTAACTTGTTTGTTTGGTTTTTTTTTTTTTTCTTGACATCATCCAACATCTGGTTAACAGAAGGGCTGGCAATATACCACTTTCCTGGGCCAGCTTATATAATTCAGGTCCTTGCAGTGAATCAAAACAGTGCCAAAGAGACTAATACCCTTCAAGATTCTTATGAAAAAGGCAGGAAATTGTTTACTGATTTTAAACGCGCAGATCGGTACGATGAATAAGTTAACGCACGGGGACACCTTGTTAATTAAAACTTCACGGGCAATTTTTATTTTTATTTTCAGAGGACAGTGGGAGAAAGTCTGCAGGACATTTTAGAAGGGCGCCTGCCAGATTCATATTTTAATTTCTGGCCGCAGCCAATATTTGGTCTTCAAATGGTGTTTTTGTCCTCTTCCTCTTTGGTTCCTCCAGAACGTAAGTCACCCTAATGTTGACCAGGTGAAAAAAAATGTAGCTTCCTTGCCAAGACTTTACTTTTTGATAAGATTAAGATCTGCTTGCTGAAAAGTTCTGGCTTGAATTTCTTTTGCCAGAAGTCCATTTAGGGAGGGAGCCAAAAGGGTTTAGTAAATCTCAATGGGCGAACTGCCAGTTCAACCCTCCGCCTCACCTGCAGCTTCATTTAAGAGCACAGAATAACAGGGTTGGAAGGGACCTTAGAGGTCTTCTAGTCCAATCTAAGGCCATCTAATCTCTTCTCTTTTTGAAAAACCTCCAGGGATAGAGCATCCAAACGTTTTGCCAGAGCAAAAGTCCCTGGTAGTCCTTGACTTTCGTGAGCATAAGCTTCCATATCTGCAATCATTGATTTTGTGTGTGTTTGTACAGGTCACCTTCAAGAAGTGAGGGGAGCCGAATGTCAACTCAATAAAACATTTTGTATACTTGTTTTATAGTTGACAACAGAAAGAGGGGGTGGGGGGAGTTTCAAAGAGCAGGCAACAATGTGGAATCAAAAGTACATTCCATTCATATTTTCTTCAAAGACTGATTAGATGGTTAAAGCTTCTGCCAGGAAAAAATCTAATTGGAGAGCATGATTGATGACTCTTGGCTATGGACATGTTTCGTTGGATGATACACCCAGAGGTGTGGGAGGAAAAGCAGGATCAAGGGTGACAGTGAATTACGTATCTCAGAGTTGGCTACGCCCAGGTTAGTGCCGGACATAGAATGGTAGCTTCAAATAAATACTCTTTAGTTTTGGGAGTGTGGCTCAAGGCTCATGATTTAATTGGAGTAACTGCCAGAACCCTGACAACAACCACAAGCCCGACATTTCTGTTGCTAAGCGAGACAGTTGTTAAAGTGAGTTTTGCCTCATTTTAACCACCTTTTCTGCCACCATTGTTTAGTGAATTACTGCAGTTGTTATGTTAACAAGCCGGATGTTAAGAGAGTCTGGTTTGTCCGAAGGTCACAAAACGGAAGAACTCTGCAACCGTTGTAAACATGAGTCAGTTGCCAAGCATATGAGTTTCGATCATGTGGCCACAGGAGATGCTGCGACGATCTTAACTGCAGAAATAGGTTGTAAACTCCGAGGTTTTTTTCACTGCCATTGCAACTTCGAACGGTTACTAAAGGAATTGTGGTTAAGTTGAGGACTACCAGTATAGGTGCCTACCTGAATTATACTGGCTTATATATACTAAGCTCAATGGGTCTGGGAATTAGACCTTAAAAAATAACCAAATAAGGAACTGATAAGGAAGAAGGGAAGATCTTCTAGGGGATAATCTGTTTAAAATTCCTAGTTATCCCTTGTTCAAACAATGTGGATTGTTTCTCTGCCTTTTAAGTCAAGGATTCAGAATTTCAGAAGCGATTTTATCTTCGGGACAAACAGCGCAAGGGTTTTGCGGCTTGGGTGATTGTCATCCATGTCTACTCCTGTCTCTTTTCGTCTTCTTTAAAGGGCTGTGTAGTAGCTGCCACAATTTCGAATCCTGGCCTTCTCGCTTCCACCTACCTGCTGCTATTCATCCTCAAGGTCTGGCGAGGCTCCGTTTAAAACACCCTTACCTACCTCACACGCATGCCCTATCAAGAGACACGCACTATCAAGAGACACACGCAGGCCCGCCACATAATCGTCTCCGAAGGACCACCAGAGAAATCAAAAAGCCCACCCACTCCCCAATCTTAAAACACCCCCAAAAGATTTGTGCATTCTGACACAACGGTCTCAAAAAACGATAGAGAAGGATATCCCCTTTGGTTAGAATCAGGGCTCCAGAGATTCTGATAACGACAAGGTAGCAATATTTGGATTTTTCCGTCCAATGTCCATCACACTGGCGAGCCAACCATTTGTCTACAGAGATTCTCCAGTCACCCAGAACGTGGGTTTCTTTTTCTTTTTCAAAAGACAACTAGACTGTCTTCTTTAATTCCTTGAAGACATCCGTGGAGATTCCAGGTCACTGCTTTCCCAAAAGTGTTTTTTTCAAGAGGCAAACGGGACTTTCTGGTTTGCCTTCTTTGAAAGGCGTTTCTTCTTTTTCCTGGAAGATGTTTCGCTTCTCATCCAAGAAGCTTCTTCGGTTCTGGCTGAAGTTGTGACGGACTGATCCATCCATCCACCATTCAGCCAGAACTGAAGAAGCTTCCTGGGTGAGAAGCGAAACGTCTTCGAGGGGAAAAAAAACAAAAAACAAAGGCAGTCCAGCTTGCCTTTTGAAAAAGAAAAGAAAAGAAAACCACCCCTGGGACACATCTTGCAAAAATATGCTGGTAATATTGGGATCGAATGAAGGCCGCTAAAACTAACAAGTACGTATAAAAAAGAGATGTAGCAGATGGGAGTGAAATTAGGAACAGTGTCTAGAAAGAAAGGAGAGAGAGAGAGAGAGAGAGAGAGAGGTCGCAGTTAAGGTGAACACTATATATTTATGCATGTACTGACTCACAGAAGTGGGGGAGGGAAAAATGACAACCTGCCACATCCTGGAAAGAAATCTCATGATGAGCAAGATTTCACTTTCCCCAGAGACTGCAGGCAACTGGGTTTTTAAAAGATATATAAAAGCAACATCCCATTCTCTTTTGTTATTCGTTTATTTGGAAAATTTGAATGGGTGGAAGCTCTGCTCTACGAAAGGCCGAAGATCCTGTAGAGCTGATTTCTCATGCAGAAAGTCTGCCTTTTCCATTTAAGTACGGAACGGAACAGAGCAGAATGACAGAGTTAGAAGGGACCTTGGAGGTCTTCTAGTCCAACCCCCTGTGCAGGCAGGAAGCCCTAGACCAGTGGTGGCTAACCTTTTTGGGCTCCTGTGCCAAAAATTGTGCGCTCGTGTGCCAGCACCCAGAAGGCAATGCGCACCTCCCCATGCCCCCTACGCATGCGCACGCCATCCCCACCCACCCCTGCTGCCCCCTTACCTGCACTGCGCCTCACAGCTGATTTTCGGCTGGTTTGAGGCCCTTTTCGGTCTCCCAGAGGCTTGAGGGAGACTTCTGCAGGCTTCTCAGGCTGAAAACTAGGCCCGTTTCGTCACTTCCGGTATTTCCAGAAATATCGGAAGTGACAAAAGGGGCCTATTTTGGGCCTGAAAAGCCTGCAGAAGCCTTCCTCAAGCCTCTGGGAGTCCGAAAAAGGCCTCAAACTGGCTGAAGATCAGCTGTGAGGCGCGCACATGTGCAGTGAGGCAAGTTTGCCTGCAGCTCGTGTGCCGGCGCAAATGGCTCTGCGTGCCACCTGGTTCACCATCACGGCCCTAGACCATTTCAAACGACTGGTTGTCCAATCTCTTCTTAAAAAACCTCCAGTGATGGATCACCCACAATTTCTGGAGGTAAGCAGTCGCCGCTGATTCAATTGTTCTGTCAGGAAATTTCTCCTTATTATTCTCTCTTAAGTCCAAAATGCTATCACTATTGCTATGACGCAGTAACACATTCAAGGAAACGTTATTTTAAAAAGGTGGGCTGCCTTATAAATAAATATGAATTACAAATGTGATGCAAACCCACGTTTCTCGGCTATAATAAAATCAAAATGAAAGTTAGCATACATACATATTTTCAAACTGCCCCAAACATGGTTATGAACCAGACATGGAAGTTCTAGCAAGTGTATAAACCCTACCTGCTAAACTAGGTATAGAGATGACCTTGAAAAAGACACTTATTGGTTCTTAACTAAATACCAGAAGGAAGAAGGGACTGACAAAGTCAAAGGTGACTCATCTCAGCTCTTTTTGGTATAAGACAAGAGATGGGGAGAGATTCCACCAGCCTTTCAAGGTTTTGTTATTATACCTTGAGTACTAAAATACATTACCAGTAATCCTAGTGGAGTCTGTTTCCTGACTGGCCTACCTGAAACGGCTGGTGGGTTTTAACTTGGATTTAAGAATTAATGTAAGAAGTCTTTTATGGTTTTTAATTTAAGAATTCAGGACTGAAGAATAAAGAAGTCATTTCCTTTGATGACATACAGAGATGTGGAAGGATTCTTCACAGCCGCTTTCCTTTCAGATTTGTCCTACAGCCACATTGATCTAACCTACTTGACTTGGGTTTGGGTAAGCCACAAAACAAGCCCCCCCCCCCCCCCAACCAAATTATCACTGACAAAGTTGAGCACGCCGATGTATCTGCAGGTCTTCCCCAAATCAGGTCCCAGGAAAGAAACATGTGTGAACACAACTATTCTCTGTTCCTCTTGTTCACTACTCGGATGCTAATCCCTAAAGTATTTCCTTTTAAATTACAGTCCTCCGTGCCAAGCTTCCTTCCTGATTTCCATCGCTAGCAAGCACTAAGTCTGAATTAACCTGGCACAGGTAAGGACTTGATTCTGCATCCAGCAGTAGCAAAGCTACGTATGGGAGCAATCTCTCTGGGGCTGCCAGCTTGAGGCTGCTGAACCATGATTAAGCAACTGGTAAACATCTATCCACAGCAGTGGCTCTCAGCAAAAGGCTGCCTATTTTAAGAACAGGATAGAATAGTATGGAATGGAATAGGAATACGATAGAATTGGGGTAGGATAGGATAGAGTTGGAAGGGACCTTGGAGGTCTTCTAGTCCAACCCCTTGTTTAGGCAGGTAACCCCATACCACTTCAGATAAATGGTTATCCAATCTTTTCTTTAAAACTTCCAGTGTTGGAGCATTCACAACTTCTGGAGGCAGGTTGTTCGACTGGTTAATTGTTCTCACTGTCAGTAAATTTCTCCTTAGTTCTAAGTTGATGTTCTCCTTTCCAGCTATTGCTTCTTGTCCTGCCTTCAGGGGCTTTGGAGAAGAGCTTGACCGCCTCTTCTTTGGGGCAGCCCCTGAGATATTGGGACACTGCTATCCCGTCACCCCTGGTCCTTCCTTTCATCAGATTAGACATAGCCAGTTCCTGCAACCGTTCATCGTAGGTTTGAGCCTCCAGTCCCCTCATCATCCTGGTTGCTCTTCTCTGCCCTCTTTCTAGAGTCTCAACATCTTTTTTTACATCGTAGCGACCAAGATTTTGCTCTGATCCCGGAGCAAATTTTCAGAGGAAGGATGGCCCTGGCTAGCTGTTCTTCGTTTCCCTGTCTCTTCAGACTCAGTTGAGCCACTGATCCTCAACAGCAGAAACATTTAAGGAAGCTGGGCGAAAGAGAGGCAAGGCTGATAATAAGTATGCAGAATAAGATCAAAGCCATCATCCCACATCGTAAGCTTATGACACGTCCATTAAATGCAATGGGAAAAAGGGGTGGATCGGGCTATAGGGAGCGTGGGAAGGGTTGGGAAGCCATGAAGGCAGAGCTGTAGAGGGAGCGGGAGGAGCTTCAGAAGAGGACGGAAGCGTTGGGGAAGCTTGGTAGGGCTGCTTCTGGAAGTTTCCATGTCTCGATCCGCTGAACACCTCATCTGAATATAATTTGAACAGCTAATTCTCACAGTACTGTCTTAGACATACAGTCCAGGTTGTATGGCTGTAATGTTATTAGTATCCTATAAAGTTCTATTCTATTCTATTCTATTCTATTCTATTCTATTCTATTCTATTCTATTCTATTCTATTCT
>NW_020769387.1:3826326-3838889 GCF_900518735.1 Pseudonaja textilis | reverse complement strand
TAATAATAATAATAATAATAATAATAATAATAATAATAATAATAATAATATAGGAAATACTCTAAATGCTCTGATGGTCATTTTAAAAAATCCTTTCTTAGTGAGCACCTAGAAGTCAAGAGGAGGAACCTACGTGCCAAATTTCAGGTTTGTAGGCTTTACGGTTCTGGAGATTTTGTGATGATGCGTGAATGGTATTTCGCTTTTATATTTATATATATAGATAAAGGCAATATTTTTTAAAAAATTAATAAATAAATAGCCAGAAACCTTATATTATATCTTCCCTCCAACTTTTCCTTTCCTGGCCATCATCTTGGCTACTTTAGAAATACTTCTGTTTTGCCATATAGTCATTGCTTCCACCCATTAATGGACCAATATGCAAGGTCACTGCTCCTCATGAAGTCCATTAGATGAACCAACCAATCTTGGGTTTCTGAAGAATGCCACTACCACCTCATGCCAAGACGCTCATGGAAGCCATAACCAACAGTTCATTTGGGACTTCTTCCCCCTTCAAAACGGATGCTGTATCAGTCATTTAAAGTAAGTATTTGCAGTACAGGAACTAAAAGAATCCATTCACAAGGCAAGCCATCCCCTTGATTGCGGTGTTTGCAAAGAACAATTGGGCAACCCTTCAATAAATCACTCCTGCTTGGTTACTAATCTAATGTTACTGGTTTTCTATAAGAGGGGTGAGAATTAGGAGGTCCAAACCTTTCTCTCTTTTTTTGCCCAGTCCTCCAGAATTTCTTCAAGCCACGATGACTGCAAAATGAAGGCATGGCTTCCTACCATTGTTAAGCAGGAAACCCATAAAAACTGCAGCATAAACCAATTTTTTTTAAAAAAAAAAAGGAACCCAAGCTTTTGTAAGAAAACAGAAACCCAAAACTCTCCGACTGTCTGGCAGAAGAAAGGCATTCAAAAATTAGAAGACAGAGATTGTGTCTTTTGACCATGCATGAAAACCACGTTCCAGGAGAGCAGAGGACGAAAGGGTCTATCTACTGCGACCCAGCCAGATAGGTTTCCCTGAAAGTTGCTAGCACCAAGGTGCCTATCCATGCAGTCAAAAGGTGGTGCTTGTTTCAATTATGCATTTGATCTTGTAGCTAGACAGGCAGTCGATCCAAGATCCAAACACCAAACTACATCGTGGATTTGGGGGGGAAAGCATTGGATTTGATTTAGATAAGTTAAAGAAGCAAAACTTCTTGGATCACTCATGTGTAGGCCAACAAATCCATTATTCTTCAATGAATACTTCCAATTATGTAATATTCACTTTGAAGCTTCCCTGATTTTTCTCCTTTTTTTGTGCATCCAAATTATCCTGACGTTACATTCTGGCAGCAAACTTCCTTAGAGAATATTTTGGTTCTTTCTTCATATAATAACAATCAAAGCTTAAATTTTCTTTAACAGATAAAGGATAATCAGAGTTGGAAGGGACCTTATAGGTCATCTAGTCCAACCCCTTGCCCAAGCGGGAGACCCTACACCATTTCTGACAGATGGGAATCCAATCTCTTCTTGAAAGTCTCAAGTGATGAAACTCCCACAAATTCTATTCCATGGGTTGACTGTTCTCACTGTCATAAAGTTTCTCCTTATTTCCAGGTTGAATCTCTCCTCGGTCAGTTTCCACCCATTATTCCTTGTCTGGCCTTCGGGTGCTTTAGAAAATAGCTTGACCCCCCCTTCCTCCTCTCTGGGGCAGCCCCTCAAATATTGGAAGGCTGCTATCCTGTCTCCCCTGGTCTTTCTCTTCCCTAGACTATCCAGGCCCAGTTCCTGCAACTGTTCATCATATGTTTTAGTCTCCAGTCCTCTCATCATCCTGGTTGCTCTTCTCTGCCCTCTTTCTAGAGTCTCAACATCTTTTTTATAATGTGGTGAACTTTCTTTCTTTCTTTCTTTCTGTTCTTTGTTTCTTCCTTCCTTCCTTCCTTCCTTCCTTTCCTCCCTCCCTCCCTCTCCCTCATTTGGTCTCTTCAAATTTTAGGTGCACTTGAGAATTGGGCAATTTTTTGAAAAGTTAAAAGAAATCACTATGTACCAATCTACACAGGGATGAAGAGGACTTCATAGTTCAAACCTAAAGTACTGGAACATTGACAACCGCATCAAATATGAGAATTGATGTCCATTGCATTTGAAGAGCCTACCAGGTTGGGAAATCAGCAAGGATAACGATTTGTTTACAGTAAACCAGAAAATCTGGTTTGGGGTAATATGCGCATTGGACCTGTGGGTTGTGTTTCCCCCTCACCCCTCACCCTCCGGTCCTTTTCTCTTTTCCTTGTGGGATTCAAAATATGCTCAGGCGCAGGTTCTGCTCTGGAATTTGGTCCTGACTTAGCATATATTCTGAGAAGCTGGCTTGGTCAAACAAACCACACTAAAATCAACCACAGCTTAGGCTAGGAAGAGACCCAAATTGCACAGCTTTTCTTCCCGTAACATTCCCAGGCTGAGACCTCTGAGCCGTAATGGCTGCAACAGAGACAGAGAAACACAGTGGGGCTGGAAGAGGGGGAAAAAAAAAAATATATATATATCAAATTATCAAGCAAGGTTTTGAAGGAGTTCCTCTTCTCATTTCCCTTTCCTTTTGAGATGGCCTCCTTGAGAACTGCCCCCCCCCCCAAAAAAAAAAGAACTACTGGAGCTTTTTTAAACAGGATCCCTTCACCCAAATGACATGAAGGGAGATTGAATGCAAGCCTGTCATTCTTTTGGCCAGACTGTCTGTCTGCTGGTTGAGCGTTTCCTGCTTTCGGTTGCTGCAGACGCCACTCTCTGCATTGGTTAAATTATTTAAAATCCATAGCTGTGCAACTGTGTGGGGAGGGGAGGGGGAGGGGGCGAAGAGGGAGGGAGTGGCTGGCAGAATGGATGCCAAGAGTATCTCTTCCCCGCCCCCACACCCCTTAGCTCTTCCACTCTTCACTTTTTTTAAAAAATTTTATTTTATCCACATGTTCCCTCAAGCCCACGGCTCACCCAAGCCAACTTCATTCAGACTAAAAGCTTTTCTTTTCTTTTTTTTCTTTTAAATTATTGGCATACCTATCCAATGCAGTGAAAGTTAATGGAGGTTTTAGCATAGGGAGGGAGTCTCGACAGATGACTGTGTTTTCAGAAGTTGTGGGCAAAAGTTAAGGAGGCTCAAACCACAGTTGCCTCCTGGCAGGTTTCAACTTCTTCGCACACGCTTCACGGGAAGAGAGAGTAAGAGGGATGGGAGGGGCCTAAGAGGTCTTGTAGTCCAACCCCCCCTGCTCAAAGAGAAGATTCTATACCAAAAGGCGCCCCTTCGCTGCCCCACGTTTGAATAATACTCAGCAAGGCATGGAGCCAAATAAAAGAGTCTTGTGAAGCCATCTGCTCTGGAAGACCAGGGTGAGGTCAGGTCACACAATTAAACCTGTCCTGCGACACATTTGAATCAAGATGGTATTTACATTTTTTTTCTCTACAGCATGAAGATATTAGGCATACCAAACATTGTTCTCTTCTGCACCATCTGCCTCTTGCTGATTATTATTATTATTATTGTTGTTGTTGTTGTTATTAATTACATGCTTAGCAACTAGAATTTCTAAAAGGCAAAGAAAAAATATTTATCTACAAGAGATCTCTTGGCATTTGCTGACTGCTGTCTCTACATCCTTTTTTTATATAAAGGTTTTGATAAAATAATACATGATAAATGTCTTCAAAGGGTTTGAATTTGGCAGAGATGAAGTCTAACTTGAAAGTCATGCTCTTAATTCAGCAGGTCTTTAAATTTTTAAGCTTATCAAGATGCACATTTTTTCATTCAAACCAAAAATTTGGATGGAAGGAGAATTCAATCCTTCTGGAAGTTGCCTAGTAAATAAATAACCACCCCAACTCTGGCACAACATCCGAAATATCCCAAATATTTCTATTTCTCCAAAACTGAATTTGCGACTTGCATGTTTTTATAAACTTCTCCTATGTTTGTAAATCTTTACAAAGCCTCTGTATATTCTTTATTCTAACCACCGTGGAATCAGCCAAGGAAGGCTTCAAGTATCCTCTAAAACAAACAAACAAACAAACCAATATTAGCTTTCAAGTTCACTTGTAAACAGCAACTCATCCGACTTTGTTCAACCCAAGAAAGCAAGCCACTAAAAAGTGATGTCTTTATAAACAATGAGAACGCTGGTTTCATTTTATTTATTTGGGCACATCAAACACGATGTAAGCCATCGATAGAAGCCTTGCACGGAATGAAAACAAACATGATCTCATTTGCAAAGATGGCTAGAGAGTAGAAGGTTGGCTGTGAACCTTGGGAATGGCCGATCTTAAGGCATCTCATTTTATGTAGGTAAGAAATTGGTGGCACTATCAATCCAAGACGACAGGGAAGAAATGCTATGTGCTTTGGAGTCTACGATACCAGACCGCTCCATCAGGCAAGGTGTCATAAAAACAAGGGTTAAATTCAGAAGGGTTGGGGTTCCAGGTGCTCTGGGGGATAGGGCATCACCTTGGAGACACCTGGAGCTCAACTTCATTCTTGGTCTGTCAGCTTCAGCAAATGAACATGAAGTTGATATTCTCCATTCAAGTGGTGTTCAACCCTTAGTGATTCTATGGGCCAGATCTCTCCATATTTTCCAATCCTGCACTAACTTTGTGGAGTTTGGTCTGTGCTTTGGCTGGTGACAGCTCTGATGGGTATCCAGCCACAGTTTGTTCTCTGGCGGCCTGGTTTCCTTTTGCCGGTAAAATATAATTGCTTTCCCCAGCAAATTCCCTCTCATGACACGTCCAAAATAAATGAGATGCAGTTTCGTGATTTTTATTTTTTTTTTGCCTGCTGTTGCTTGTTAGTCACCTTTGCTGTCTAAGAAATACACAGGAGATTTCTCCGGCACTACAACTCAAACAAGTCCAATTTTCTTCCTGTCTCGCTTTTATAACTTTCAGGAAAAACCTAAGGACTCCTTTCTTCCACCCAGTTTAATATAAATCCCCTTGTCTTTTGGAAGAAGAGGGCTCATGGTAAGGACCAAACCTGATTGGCGAGCTAGGGAACACGTGTGATGTTTTTCTTAAGGGCTCAGCTCCTGCAATTCTTTCAATGGAATTGCTCCGATTGACTCCTTGGGCGCATGGCACAGTGCAGGAAATCTGACCACTTGCGCCGAGACTGATTGCAAATTGTGGCTGAATGGAGCTGGCAGATGTCCTCTCATTTTTATAAGGAGCACTCCAATCAAAACAGGAAGAGGTAGAAGAAGTTTATTTAAAACAAATTATTTTTTTTAAAATCAGGGACTTATGGAAGATAAATCCAGCAGCAGCTCCAGAAACAAAATAATGGGAATTCCCATTGTAAATGCAATTTGATGATGATGATGATGAAAAAAATTACACAAGGCATTTTCCCCTCAATGAAAGGCTACAAGTTTGAAGCAGGACACAGCCCTTTTCCCAAAAACCCATCTGTCCGATCAATTACCTTCTGGCGTTGGAGCCAAGGAGTATTTTCTGCCAAGGTGTCTCAAGCGAACAGTGGAAGAATGTTTCCTTTTTCTGTTTCTCGAGAAGTCAGAAGGGGAAGGAGGTGGGGCATCCATAAATCCTCTCTTTCCCTTCAGCCCAGAGCAAAATAAAGCAGATGGGGAGATGAAGCCCTTTCAAGGGAGTGGGGTGGGCCCAGCTGTGTTTTCTTTTGTTTCTTAATGGAAAAAGCAACTGAGCTTTAACTATAATTAAGCCGCTGGACACCCTTTTAATGATGAGTTGAAGTTACAATGATCTGGAAGAGACAGCTTCTGATCATAGCAAGAGAGGCCCTGAAATGATGGGGGAGAAGCTCCTCACTTCCAGGGGAGGAAGGGGGAAAAAAAATAAAATAAAAGATAGATAACAGACAGTTTGACAACTTGGACACATATCCACGTTGTCTGATTCGGAAACGAGGAACGTACTGTCACTGGGCTGGAAGGGATCTTGAAAGGTCTTGTAGTCCAAACCCCTGCTCAAGGCAGAGTCTTTATACCATCCTGGTCAAATGGTGGTCCAGTCTTGAAAACCTCCAGGGGATGGATCACCCACAACTTCTGGCGGCGAGCAGTTCCACTGGCTAACTGTTCTCGCTGTCAGGCAACTCCTCCTTAGTTCCAAGTTGCTTCTCTCCTTGATTAGTTTCCATCCGTGGGTTCTTGTCCTGCCTTCTCAGGTGCTTTGGAAAATAGCTTGACCCCACCCTCTTCTTTGGGGCAGCCCCTCAAATATTGGAAGACTGCTATCCCATTCTCCTCTAATCCGTCTCTTTGATAGACGAGACATACCTAAGTCTCCCAACTATTCATTTTATGTTTTAGCCTCCCAATGTTGCTTTGAGAGGTCTCAACAGTTTTCTGAGATTGCGTTGACCACAACCACCTGGGGAAACCAACCAGGGAGCGCGCCGCGCCGCACATCATAACTTGTTTACTTAGGTTGCAGGTCCGTCTCTTTAAGGCAATGAAAGAATGGGGGTAAAAATACTCCCTGTCTCAATTTCACTCACTTTTCACAGCAGTTTGCAACGGGAATGAACCTGCTAAAGAGTCCCGAGCAGCCAGGAAATGTACAAATCGAATAATAGAAATAAAATGTGGAAGTTACCACTGGCTCAAAAGCAGAAACACCTTAGATCAGCCTGGTCCAGGATGCCCAGAAAAGACAGGAGCTGGCACCCAGCACACCTGGCAGAGCCATTCCAGATACCACCAGCAAACACACAAGAGCCAATTCTAGCACTACCGTCATCATCATTTTTAGCCGTTGTCTATCTACTGCAGGATGGAGGCCTCTTCCGCAGGTTTCCAACCTATACCGTTAAATTGAGAAGTCCTACTATAGTTAGGCCTGGTTCAAAGCACTTTGAGTTTCAGCGAGGCTTTGGACTAAATATAATTCAGCCCCTCAAGTGAACAGCTTTTGAAAACGGCTGTATTTTTTAATGTCTGAGTTCAGCCAGGTGGGCATCTGATGGAAGGCCTCCTTAGGAAGCACCCCCAAACCAAGGGTCTCTTTGGGGATTTCACTTCTCTGCTAGGAGGAAGGCATCCCATTCCTCACTTTTAATATACCGAGGACCCTTATGTCTCTTTTTAATTGGGGCGTAATGGCTTAATCTGATTTCTCCTTCAAGGCCATTTGGCAATGCTCAATTGCCGGTTACTGAGCTGCAGAATTAAATAAGGAATACAAATCCTAAAAGCACTTTCCAAAGTTGTACAAGCACAAAAGATTCCCATTGGAAATGTTGGGAGAGCTGGATGACTGTTCCGATGGGAAGTTTGCCTCAGTTATTCCCAGAACTAAAGTTTTTTTTTTTTATTTATCCTATTTGTGTAGCCACCTACCTCACATGAAAGTGACTTTGGGAAGCCTGCTGCACTTAATTTAAAAAAAAAAATCAATGAATACATAAAAGCAGTAACAATTAAAAAATAACTATAAAAAGGCACACAAAACAGAAGTGGATCGTATATAATAAGGGAGCTATTGAAAAATTCTCCCTGGTGCCCTGGAGCCCCCAAGCCTGATAATATAGCCGAGTCTCAAAGGATTTGCAGGATGTCGAGAAGGATACAGGTAATTTCATTAATATGTGATAATTTACCAACAGTGCATATCTTTCATTAATGCTACCTAATCTTTTCCTGTCCTGGGAATGTTGGTTTCACCGCCATCACCAATCACTGTTATTAAGCCATCATAATATAATGGGTAGAATTTGAGTCGGGCCAGGGAAATCCATGCAGTGACCATCTTAGAGTCACACAAAACAGACATTTGAGCCAGTCAGTTTCTCTCAGTTCGGCCTACCTTAAAGGGTTGTTTTATTCCGTATGGCTAATTGAGCTCATGAAGAAAAGGCAAGCCGTAATGGCAATGAACGCATAAATATAAAATCAAAAATTGGCAATGAGATTATCAAATGGTGTTAACCCCCAAGTAGATCAATCCAAACCAAGTTACACTGGACATTGGTGCCTCAAAAGGCAGGTCAAAGCAAGCGAAAGGCAATTCTGTGGTATAAAAACTGTGATGGGGACAGAGAGGAGGAATTTGATACACCTAAGCCCTCCATTAATTCTAAAAAAAAAGAGAGAGAGAATGAAAGCAATATTTTAATTAGAGGCAATTAACAGGCACAATTTAACTGTGCTTCTGCACAGTTTGTGAAAAAGCTTTATGAATGGAGAAACAGAAGAAGGAAGGTCAAACACAGGGAGCGATTCTCAAGGAATTTAACAATGTTATTTAAAAAAAAATATCACAGTTTTGATAGTTGAGTTGGAGGGGGACTTCACAAATTTGCAGCAAAACTGTCAGGCAATTAAAGGCAAGATACTTTGCACATGAACTTTAACTGCTAATTAAAAAAAAAAACTCTTGCTTAATTGCCCGCATCACATTCAACCGAAAATGCATAAATGGCTTGGGTAACACTCAACACGCCTCCTAGCATCGAGTTAAGACTGCAGGTAAAAAAAAAAAAAACCAACAACAACAACACAACAACAACAAACAGGAGACATGGGGCAAGAGGAGAAACTTCCCAAGGGAAAGGAAGGTGTTGTAATCTTGTGTGTGTGTGTGTGTGTGTGTGTATATATATATATATATATATATATATATTTCATATATTTTTTTCTTCAACAGTTAGAGGGAAGGCTTCTGATGTGAAGACGTTGTTGGGAACCGCTGCTTTTGAAAAACAAACAAACAAACAAACACACAAACAAACAAACCCCAGTGGAATCAGCATAATAAAAAGCCACTGAAGCCACCAGCCTACCAGCTGTGCACGCCCAGTCACAACATCCTCTATCATCATAAAATGTTTTTCAACTAGGAAGGTTTATTTTTCCTCCCCTCCCACACAAGCAGCTCCCGAATTCTGCACTGGCACCACAGCCTTCCTCATCCAGCTAGCCTGCAGAGGGCGGACTACAAATCCCATCCTCCCAAAGAAGCATGTCTCGTAAAACGTAAGACAGTTAAAACAAGGTCGGTCGTCGCGTTTATTTCTCACATTGAGGTTTCTAGCGTCACCCAACTCTAGAGTGGACTGCCTACAAATTGATTGATTGATTTGTAGCCCGCCATTATTATTTTAACAAATAACTCAAGATGGCAAACATATTCCACTGAGTTATTTTCTCCTATTTTCCCCACAACAACAACCCTGGAAGGTGATTTGGGCTGAGAGAGAGAGAGAGGGAGGGATGGAGGGAGGGAGGAGAAATGCTGGTAGCTGGGAGGGAGGGAAAAGCTTTCGAAATTCGGGTTTGTGACTGACCACAAAATATTTAATGCAGGCCTCTCTCCGTGGCAAATGGTGCAAAAGCTGAAACAGACCCTAAAAAGTGTCTTTCATTATAACGAAGAGACCATAATTTGGCAAGCCACAGTCTGTGGTGGCAGGTCATCACAAAAACCCAACACAAGGAATTTCCTCCAGTAAAAAAACCCTGAAGCGAGCTGAATCCTCTCCTTGCTTTCTATTTTACAATGACATCCCAAATCCAGGATGATTTACTACACTTGGGGAGGGGGACACCTCTTTTGGGCCATTCAATTCTCCCCCCCTCTCTCTCTCCTTGCCATGTGACATCACAATGACTTCTGAGGGGACTTAATTGTGATGTCACAGAGGATTATGCTCACAGGCAGGGGAAATCCAAAGGGTCCCCAGAGTTATAAACAAAAGGAGCTGTTCTCATGCAAATAGCCCGAAGTGCACAAAATAGCTTTTTCAGGGCCTGTGAATGACAGGCATGAAGAGGCAGGCCAGTGAAATGAAGAGACAGGCCAGTGAAATGAAGAGACAGGCCAGTAAAATGTAAAACTCTCCAAAAGTCCTCGTAGTAGTAGTAGTAGTAGTAGTAGTAGTAGTAGTAGTAGGAGGAGGAGGAGGAGGAGGAGGAGAAACCAGCACTGCTCTTTCTCTTCGACCCGCTTTTCATTTGTAGCCTCCATTCAGGAATTCTCAAGAGAGCATTCCTCAGTTTCCCCTTTATGGAAAAACCAGTTTACCCCCGTGGCTTCTTTTGGGGTGTCACTAGATTCCCAGCCCAGCTGTGGGAAGGAAGAGGTTCGGCTCCAAACACCAGAAAAAAAAAAAAGAGGGGGGGGGGAGGCTTCCTCGGTGTAGTTGAAGGAGGATCCCTTCACACCAGACCGGGCTGTAAATCAACTTTCCAACCACTTCAAGCCCTTATCGGGGAATGGGCTGACTTGGTGGAAGGCTCTCAGACACCATTCAGCAAGATTAGGTGCCTTGGTGAAGACAGGAATGATACCCTATTCTCAGGCTGCAGGGCTGGAAAAATCCAAGCTTTTACTATACCCGCCGCCTTTTCAATTTTCTGCTTTTTTCCCCTCCTACTCACCTTCCTTCTGTTCTAAAATCACCGGATCCTTCTTTTATTTTGGGGACCTGACACTGGAAATCCTCTGATATATGTTAACGGGGACGTTCTCTTCAGCCTGACCTGCCAAGCGTTTACAGGTAAGGTAGTCCTTGACTTACAACTGTTCATTCAAAGTGACAATGGCACGGTGGGGGGGGGGGGGTTAAAAAGGGGGACTTCTGTCCGTTTTTCACACTTACGACCGCTGCAGGATTCCCTCCCCCCCCCAGGGTCACACATCAAAATTCAGGCGCTTGGCAGTTGATTCAGATTTATGACGCTGGCAGGTCCCCGGGTCCTTGGATCCCCGTTTGCAAACTTGGCTTGTCAGAAGATTGCAAAAGGGGGAAAATCAAGCGATCTTGGGATACAGCAATGATCCTAAGTGAAGTAGGAACCAGTGGCCAAGCGTCTGAATTTTGCCGTGGACATCAGTATGAAAAAAAAATGGTCATAATTCCCTTTTTTTCAGTGATGTTGTAACTTCGAATGATCCCTTAAAGGAACTGTTGTGGTCGAGGAGTTGCTTTCCTACCAAGCCCCTGAAAATGGAAATTAAAGCATTGGCAACAAAAGGCAACAACAAGCACTGGAGCTGGCTACAATATATATGTATATTTGTTAGCCCCAGTACATTTCCTGACAAACTTCTCATCCAGCCACAAACCAAAGAGCAAAGGAAGAGCAGGCTTAAAGAAAGGGAAACATCCTTTGCAGAAAATCAAAATGGTGTATGCCAACTCAAGATGAAGGCCTTTTGGAAGTGCTACATGAAGAAAATCTCCTTTAAGACGCACCTATCCCCACCGAGGAAACATCAATGTCATTTTCTTGGGCAAAATACCAAGAGGCTTTTGCTAATGCTTTGTGTCAGGAATTTGTTGTTGTTGTTGTTGTTGAATTTCTAGTCTATAAAGTACCGTATAAGCCAGCCCAATTTACATTTCTGGGCAGGTTCTCTCTCTTTCCCAACCTAACTGGAGAGAATCTCCACATTTTGTCTTTTCTTGGATTTTGTTTTTTGTTTGTTTTTTTAAACAAAGCCTAAACTACATGTTCTACAATTGCAAACCACGCCAGAAGGACTCGCTGAACTCAAGCCTTGCTGTTTGTGTGCTGTTCTTCGAAACCAGCTTACGACACACTCTTAAAAAAAAATACCCAGATGCAGGCAAACATGACGTTTTCTGGGGAAGGGGGGGAGGGGGGAGGGAAAAAAATAGCAAGCAATGTATTTCATTCACAATAACTTCACAGAAGGCGAGCTTAACCCCGATTAGCACTCATTTCAGAACCACGCGTTCTCTCCGCTAAATGTTTTATGCGCAGCCGAGTATTTTCCCGTATTTGCTTTAAAATGCTCCGTCGTGTGTAAAAGGCAGAACCGCACAAAAAAAAAAGGCACTTGTAACGGAAAAACTCTGGGGGATTGGGAAAGCCAGTTGGAGAGGCTGCAAAACTGAGATCGGTCGAAGCTGCTCACCCCTCACCCCACCCCACCCCCCCAAAAAAGGGGGGAGCTGTCATTCAGAAGCAAAGCACCCACTCTGCACATCAATAGTTTCAGATTTAATCTGGTTTTTTTTTTGTTTTTAAACAGGGATGGGGGGAAGGCGGGGAGAAATTCCTGAAACTCTGAATGCTGATTCCATAAGACAGATTCCTGTTTAGCTGTGTGTTCGCCTTAGTTTTTTTTTTTTTTTTAAATGTTTGACTTGTTGGAAAAGCAGCCGCTTCAATTTTTTTGCTCAGAGTGCTGACATTTCCATTATTAGGGTGTGTCATTCCTCTAATTGCTTCAGCCATTAAGTGACTAAGAACATCCTTTGTTTTACTGAAAATTCCTCTTTCCTTGGGCTCTGCAGCTTCTGTGGGGTTTCTCCTCCTTCCACTAAATCTAACAACTAAGATCGTGGAAATTCTCTGGGTAGGTGGGTTTTTCTCCTCCCCCCCACCGCCCCCCCCCCAGATCAGAAAGCAGGCAGGGAAGAAGAGGGTAGGTAGCCTGTTGTGGGTTGCGAATCGATGGAGAAGGGGGCAAAAGATAATAATAATAATAATAATAATAATAATAATAATAATAATAATAAT
>NW_020769387.1:3814165-3826316 GCF_900518735.1 Pseudonaja textilis | reverse complement strand
TAATAATAATAATAATAATAATAATAATAATAATAATAATAATAATAGCAATACTTCAAGTCAAGTCAGAAGCGCCACTCAACAAACTTTCTTTCTCAACAGGAAACAGCATCCAGGAAGTTGAAGTCTGTCTGAAAGTCTCCGGCAAAAAATGAGCCAAAAAAGTTAGACGGACATGCCCGCAAAGCTTCCTCTGTTCTGAAAATGGGCACACACTTATCCATAGGCCCCAAAGGAAGTCCCAAACAAAAAGGGGCTTCTCTGAAGCTTCTGGAGGCAGAATGTGGTTTGATTGATGAAGTGCCATAGTCTTGCTGTCTACCCTTAGCAACCAACACAGAGAGTTTCTCTCCTCATCCTTCAGTTCTCTCAATGGAGCATTCATTGCTGCTCTCATTGAATATATGTCCTCCTTGATACCGATTTGCTCCTTTCCTTCCTTCCACTTTGCCCCGAAATCGGGATTTGCCATGTATCCAAAATGTGACATAGATGGCCTTCAATTTATAATCCTTCGCTTCAAACTCACAACGGCGCTGGGAAAAAAAAAAACAACCCCCTGACTTACGACTGTCTTTCACACTTCAGCCCCTCCCCAGGGTCACGCGATCAAAATCCAGGCGCTTGGCAACTGACTCGTATTTACGACGGTCCCAGCATCCCAGGGCCATGCAAATCCCCTTTGGAGACCTCCTGATGAGCAATGGGGAAGCCAGATTCGCTTAACAGCCTTGTGACTAACTTAACAACTGAAGTGATTCACTGGTGGGCCACAAAGGACGTAAAAATGGGGCAAAGCTCACTTAACTAATCTTTTACTTAGCAACAGAAATTTTGGGCTCAATTGTGTTCGCAAATCAAGGACCACCTGTAGTCTGTGCCTGGTTGTTCGTACTTTGAGCTAGAACTCTGGGATCGGTTTGTCCTTTCTGTATGTTTTCCGGGCTATCCATGATATACTTAAACACCAAAATTGCAAAGGCGTTCATCCTCTTTAAAATCCTTTTTTTTTTTTTTTTTTGGCCTCCAAAGAGTATGAAAGGGAAATCCAATGTCTCACACGACAACTAACCCGGAAAAAAAAAAGGGTTTCTAATAATTACACCAGAAACAGGAAATGGGTTTGCCCACAACTCAATTGCATAGTTATTGGGCTTCAAAACCAGGGTTTTTCCCAGAGGTTTACTCCCACGATGGAGGAAAACTCAGGCTTCAAGCTTGCTGGTTCTACCACATTGTAGAAATATTCTCCGTAGCAGGCCTTGCTTAGAGGGAGGCAACAAAGATGACAATTGAGAGGGAGGTGGAGTGTATCTTATTGCTATAGTCTATTAATTAAGGATATATTTCATGGTTATAAAGGGGATTCAGAAAATGCAACGATAGCATTTGCCATTGGTGCTTTTCTTCTGTAGCCATACATACTGAGAAATTCATGCTGAAGGTGAGATTAAGACTATCAGACCTGGTTTGCAAAAATCCACACAGCTATTAGAAGGCAGGGAACAAATACCGTACAGAAAAAAAAAAAATTCGAACTGATTTTTCCTATTGCGGACCCGAGCAGAGAACTGTGGGTCTGATATAAACCGAAAGAAATCACAGGTATGACTAAAGAGGCATCTATTTTCATGGCTATTTTCTCGCCACTAAAAGTCTTCCAAGGCTCAGTACAGTCCAAAGCTTTTGAAAAAGGAATCCATATAGCAGAGGGTGAGTTGTGTTTGAAGCCTCTCAGAATCCACAATGTGTTACATCTGGGTATCAGTGTGTCTGAAACACTGGCCAGGGTGTATTAAGACTTTGCTTTGACCGACTTTCAGAAAAATAATACGTTGGAGATGTGGCAGCATTATACTTCCACAAAGGCCTCTGGGCATCCATAAAAAATAAAAATACTGACTGAAGGCCATGTTTGTAGCTGGAGCTTTTGTCAGTCCTTTTCCCCCCCAAAATAAGGTAAGCTGGGATACAAGAATTATTGTCAGAAATTTGCCAACCTTGGTGCAGCTTACAATTACTTTTGCTGTTCTGAATTTCAAAGCAACCAGCTGAGATTCACAACAGAAGCCATAACCCTAGTTTACAAAGTACAGTGGTTAGTTGATTGCAGACAAATACCAAACAAAGAGACTAATGTGAGATCCTAGCTACCCTGATAAACCACAGTTGAAGAATAAATACTACTTCCTTAATTCACTCGTGGCAATCAACCTGTTCTTTATAAAATTACAGGAGGAGACATGGACAGTAAGCAGAACAGAAGTTGATTTTTAAACCTTCTGCTGCTTGCAAAGTCAAAATGCAGCTTCAGCTTCACAGTTTAAACTCATGACATCCACAGAATTTATTTTGGCTTAAAAGTTTGCATCATTTAACAATGTAAGGGGTTGAAGGAAGCAAGTGATGCAAGCCTTAAAGAAAATGAGAAGGCTGTAAGAGTTTGGGCAACCATTTCAGTGAGCAGAAGAGGGAAGACAGAAGGGGGAAAATGAGTGTGGTAGAAACTCCAGAAATCAACATTCAAAAAGATGGTTTCTGCAAAATTCCAAGGGCAGCTAACCACCTGAAGCTGGAAGGGTTACTGCCTCAACATATACTGGAGCTTCTGTTATAGTTCACCCAGACTTCCTAACACTTAACATCCTGTCTGCTGCTTCAATGCCCTTACTCAACTGTTTGAGACAGACATTACACAAACTGGCTAGCCAAAAAGAAAAAAAAAAGGGATTGGGAAACCAAGAGGCAATTAAGAGTCCATGACCTTATCCTTTTAACATGATACCAACTGACTTGAGCCGAACTTTGCAGAATAAACCAAAAAGTAAAAAGAAAAGGGAGGAGGGAAAGCAGGATAGAAATGTCATTTGTATTGATTTGAGGCACTCAATACCATGGGAATCCAACCAGGCTGTTTTTTTTTCTTTCTTGTGTCTGCTCATCTGTTATCTTATTATTATTATTTGTTGGTGACTGATATGGATTTATTCAACTCTAAAGACACATGGGGAAAAATTCTGTCTCTGGGCATGTTTCCACACCTCAACCACAAAGACTCAAGAGTCTCTATGTATTTCCTTCAAACCTTTGGAAAGGAAGTTATATTTCACAAGTTTCTATTAAAACAAAATGCTTATATTCTATAATATTCCTCGAATAGGAGCCTTGGAAGTAAAATAGAATATCCTGATGGGTAAGTACTATTTTTTCCTATATATTTTGAATATACATAGAAATTTTCCCAATGCTCCTTTGGAATGGGCCTTCTTTATTCCGACACCTTTTCATTCACACAAAAAAGAAAATACTGGATTTCTGAAGCAAGATACTTATTTCTTCTACCTCTAATCTGCTATGTGAATGTTGTAAAAGGTATTCCATCCAGTACAATAGATTGTCTCTCCTGTGACTTTAACGTGCACTTAGGTCACAATGATTCATTCGATTAAATGTCCCGTTCCTTTCTCTAAAATGACCACAGTATTCAGGCTTCTCTATCATATTCATTCAAATGTAAAATAAAATATAATGATGGTCAGGAAGACCAGGGTTGTATCCTTCAACAATAGCTTATACTTCCACAATTGGAAAACTTACTTTTTTGTTAACTTGATGCTTCCGGACATATTGATTATGTGGCAGGGAATTTTGCCTAGAGGTTTAAAGATTTGCCATCCTGTCAATAATATTTGGAGAGTGCCACACATTGGGGAAGGGTGCGTAGGTTTGCGTCTCACACCAAGCACAACATGGGTTTTCTGTCTAGAGCCTTGTTAAAAAGACACACAAAAGGCTCACTGGTGAAGCATGGGGTTGAGCAGCCTGCAAGCTCATGGTAACTTACTCATCAAAAAACCATACTTTTTTCCCTCACTCCAATTGCAATCCGCAAAGACGTACTTCTGAGAAACCAAGTACCATGTTGTCTTGGAAGAATTATTCTTTCCAGGATAGGCTCTCCTTTAAGGCTTTATGCCTTGTACAAATGTGCACTTACGTCTCTGGCAATGCATGGAGCAGCTCCAAGGTTATACTGGGTGTAAACTTGTGGTGCAATTTTTTTCCCCCCCTTCCTACCAACCTTAATTTCCAGGTAGCTAGATGTTCCTGATCCCAAGCATGCAAACTGTCTCACAGGGTATCTCCCAAAACTACATTCCCTCCAGCAAGGTCTGGTTTTTGCTTTTTTTGATCTCTGGGGGGGGATTCCTTCTTTTGGTGAAGAGAAGGATGGGCTATTGGTATAAATCAGAAACAACATTCTTGGCTGTACTTGTTTGTAGAGGGCAACCCAGAACATCCCTCTGCAGATACCAAAATGGGTTTTTATTTTTCTTCTGTTAACTGAATGCCACATATATATATTCCCCCACCACCAATAGGGGTGTGTGTGTGTGTGTGTGTGTGTGTGTGTGTGTGTGTGTGTGTGTATGTACAGTGGAATACGGATACTCCTCAATTACAGCCATTCATTTAGTGAGCCTTCCAAGTTACAACACCGTACTTATGACCGTATTTCATACTGATGACCATTGCAGCATTCCCCTGGTCACGTGTTCAAAAGTCAGAGGCCCTTGGCAACTTGGCTCGTATTTACGATGGTTGTGATCCCCTTTTGCGACCTTTTGGCAAGCAACGTCGATGGGAAAACCAGGTTCACTTAATAACCAAGTTACTAACTTAACCACTGCAATGATTCACTTAACAACTGTGACAAGAAAGGCTGTAAAACGGGGCAAAACTCAGGTAACCGCTGCCTCGCTTAGCGGCACAGATTTTGGGCTCAATTGTGGTTGTGAGTACAGTTGCCATCTCTTACCCATAGGGAGAGATTTAAAGGGCACCTGCTTTATCATACGACTTGACCCAGGGTAGTACATTAAGGAAAACATCCGTACTTCCTATCTGCCCGCCTCTAAATGTATGGAGATTCCATCTCCCATCATTCTCAACCGCGGCCATGGGAATTCTGGGAACTGAAGTCCCGACAGGCCTGAAATGCACCAAGTTGAAAGAACAACTATACATGTATGTAACGCTAATCTGACCGTGATCTTCAAACAGTACTCTCTGCCAGCTATTTATCCTTCTTGCAGGCCTATGAAAATATGTAAAAAGAGACTTCTTGAGTTTGGAAGAGGCACTTTCTGAGCAAAGGTGCGGTAAAAAAAGAAAATCAACTTGTAAATGAGGACATTACAACAGGATGCTCCTTACTGTGTATGTCCAAAGCCACAAATGGGTATTTGGTTTAACACAATGGCCCGGCATTACAGCTTAAGAGAGTAAACCCAGCCAGAGCCACACATTCCATTAAGTCCAAATAGCCTGGCTGATGCATAACTAAGCTATAAATCATGGCTTACAAAACATAACGACTAAGTTTGCACGATTACACTAAGCCAAAGCTCAATCTAACTCAGTGCAAAATAAATCCTTCCCCCCCCCCCAAAAAAGTATCTTGGCTTAGTATTAGAAGCAGATTCCATACAGCCTGGTGATTTCAGCAGCCATAAGGCTTCAGAATGTTTGTGTTAATGTAAATTGCAGGAAAGCACAGACAGATTAGCTCAAAAGTAGACAACCTGATATCTTTTTCATGTGTTAGGCATCCACTCAAGCTCCTTGAACCAGCATGCCAGTGACAAAAAAAAAAGCTGTAAAGGAAAGCACTTCAAAATACCAAGAAATTGAGTGTTCTGCAAAAGAAAAGATTCTTTTTTTTTTTCCAGACACATCAAACAAACACAAAGTAGGAATCAGCCAGCTTTTGTCTGCAGTTGTTCAAAAAGTAAGTATATCATGGAAAAGGGAGAAAACCCAAGAAAAAGAAACACGGGGAAATAAACACACCACACTTTTGGAGGTGGGAGAAAGCACAGAAGAACGAAGTCCAGAAGTGGCTTTATACAGAGATTTCAAAGTCCATATGGGAAAGATTAATCCCAAGAAAAAGAAAAGAAAAACGTTTAAATGTTCAGGAAGTGCCAAAAGAAATAGGCTTAACTCCAACGGTAAATAATAAATAAAATAGAGATCAGGGTTTCGCAACTGTGTGGACTTCCAACTCCCAGAATTCCCCAGTCGGTATCAATGACTAAGTAGACACACTCCTCAGTTTACAACTGTCTGATTGGTGGCCATTCAAAGTTACAATGACAGTGAAAAAAGTGACTTATGAGCATTTTTCACATTTACAACCATTGAGCATCCCAGTGGTCACTTGCTTGGCAACTGGCATGTATTTATGGTTTATTCTCCAGATGATTATATGCTGCACTATGACCACTATTCTCTTGGCTCTGTGTTGGATAGAGACAGGATCTGATGAGGAGGAGAAAAACCATGGAAGACAGTACGGTAAACAGAGAGGCAGGTATCAAAGCCTTCCCAAAAATACAAGCTCTTACAGCCAAATTCAAGCCTTCAAACAAAGCCCAGCTCTGCAGAGGAAGAAGCTTAAAACCAACCCCCAAGTCTACTCTATTCTCACAATATAGCTTAAACTGTAGGGTCTACCTGGCTTGTTTAAACCAAAGCAAAATGGCATCAATTTTAGAATCACGCTAGGAAAATACTTCCAACCTGCATTCTCTTAAATGAGAAACCCTCCACAAGTTTTATGGTAGATTGGGTGGGGTGGGGTGGGGGGAGAGAATGAGAAAGGAAATCACAGAAATGCTTTTAAAAGCCACAAAGAACCCTAGCTTTCCACTATTTGCTCTTTGTCTGGAATAAGAGTGCACGGGTTGGATTAAATGACCTCGTGGGTGCTTCCAAGTGATCTTTCTTCCCCGTTTAGAAGTCATTCCCACCATTTTGGGATCAGCATCTCTGAAAGTGACGGTTTATGTGGCAGAGCTAGAAAAACTCGTTTGCTAGGAAAGGCCCATTGAAGTTTGTACTCCTGGGTCACCAAAAGGATTTCTGACGACCCCTTTTTTTAAAAAATAAAAACGCTAGGACTTACAATGAAAGTACAACCCCCTCCCTCCTAATACATCCTTTTCCACTGTTCCTCCTCTTCCTATTCATACCCAGGAAGGACACACAGGCAACTGCTACTTTTAGCACATGATTAGCCAAAGAGAGACAAGCTATTAACACTGCATCCAGGCCGGTCTATGAGAGATAATGTGCAGTCTTTAGACTCCAATGTTCTGACAATAGCTCTCACATTGAAGCTCTGGGAGAGGAGAGCGGTGAAGGGAAAGAAGGATGGGGGGGGGGAAAGTCCCCCAGAAAATGGCTTCCTCTTCTTCAAAAAGTGGAAACTCAAGAGCAAACACAAGGAGGAAGCGAGGATTTTTTTTTTTTAAATCGTCTCTTTGTTCTGCCCCTTTTAAAATTTATTTATTTATTTATTGTTATTGACCCGGCTCGTTGGTGGCTCCTTCGTGACATGCTTTCCGGCAGGGTAGCGGCCTCAAAGTTGTGGGTGAGTGGGTTACTCCAAAGTAAGATGCATAGGAATTTGAAGAGAAAACCCGTGTCCCCACTTCCACCTGCAATCAAGTGATTTTCTACAGATTCGTAAATTCCCCATGATTCAGAGGGGACTTGACAACCCTGCACCATGGCAGGGCTAACTTAAACCTTCTCCCTTCTTTTGCATTTCACTATTGGGTTTTTTTTCTAAAAAAAACAAAACAATGGGGAGGCAGATTCAATCCACCAGATTTTTTTTTTTTTCAAGAGACCACCCCCCTACTTTATTCCCCAGGCCTGGTGCCAAGGCATGGCTTCTGCACCGTGCCACTTTCTCACCCAACCACCAACCCCCAGGGATTCTGGGAACTGAACACGGTTTGCAAATTAAATAAAGAGGATATTGTACCCTTGTCCTCTCAAGCTGTCTGGCTGGGCAGACTCCCCAGTTGCTTGGCATGGTTGAAAAGTAACTGTGTGGCAGCCTAGACTAGGACACATTGATTTCCGGAGTGTATATTTAACCCATGTACAAAAATTGCTGGCAAGACAGCCACAACCAGACAATGCTGGACATCAGAAAATAAACAAGTCTATGCACACATCCTAAACCCCAATGATATTTATATGTGCCCTGAATTAGTACAATCGGAATAACTTATATTATGATGTCTTTATTGATGGGTTAAAATTTCTCCCTATGTGAAATGGAAGAGACAGACTACTGGGGGGGGGGGGGAACAGCTTGGATTTCTTCAAATCAGCAATAATGTATAATACGACAATTCTCTCCCCTGTTTGGCAAATTGGGAGGGGAAGAGATCAATTCACTGCTTTTTTTTTCTTTTAAAGTTCATGCACTTTATAGAGTCCTGAGATTTGTGGCAGGTCGATGAAAACTACAGACTACGCAACATAATTCTCCATTTTTAAGAAATGCCACTGCAGCAGAGCAAACCTTTCTGTGTGCCCTGTGTAAATTTAACCATAAAATACAACACAGAGGGGACAGACCAGAAACCAGAAAGGCAAGTGCACGTAAGAATGTAGAAAGACACAATGGCTAATAGCATATTTTTCCTTTCACCCAAGGACACAAGGCACAACTTAATCCCAGTTTTGAGACTCTGGAAACGAAACGTTCTCCCAATTAAAAAAGACAAAAGGGTTTATTTTGATAGAAAGTCACTGCATTCTGCTAGTTCCCAATGCAGAATCTCACAAATCTGTATTTTTTTTCTTGCAAACCTCACTCAGAGTTCTGATATATCCTCTTTTTTTTTTTTTTTGGCACATCTGTAAACCTCATTTACATACCAAGGGTTCTGCTTCACCCACATTACTGCAAACTGAGTTTTGGCACAGCGTAAGCTTCTGCTGCGTGCACAAAGCCAGTTTGGGAGATTCACACACACACACACACACACACACACAGACACAAGCCTCTTGCCAGAAGTACAGCTGCATGCTTACTTTTAAAAACCAGCCTTTCCCATCCAGAAGGGGTGGGAAAAAATCAGCCCATCCCATCCCAAGGAAAGGCACGTAGATTGGATCTATACTCCATCTTTTTACCCACACAAGAAGTCGAGACAACTTGCTTCCAAATGGAAAAGAGACCATCTGGCACAGCGCAACTGCCTTAAAGCAGATTCCAAGAACATTATCAATCTATGTATTTCAGGATTCATTCACGGTCCTCTCAGAAGTCGTGTTAATTCCAGAAAGCTGAGAATAAATACCATAAGCCCAAACCAGGTAGCAGGCTACGAAAACTGACCCAGGCACGACATAAGGAAGTTTGAAGGGTTGGGAATATCCCCTCTGCCAAGAGGTAGATGCACCAAGCAACCTTGCCCCTTGCAAGGACTTTGGGTTTACAGTTCGAATCTCTCTCTTTGAGGTCTGCTGAAATAGCCTGGCCTCATCCTGAAGCCACCTCTGAGTTTCCGGTTGTGGCCAGCCTCCTCCTTTGAAGGAGGGGGGGAAGACACAATCCCCCCATTCATCCCTCCCCACCCCCCAAAATAGAGACCCCCCCCTGGCCTCCCCCCAAGCCCTGGCTCACCCTGGGCGCCTTCCTCTTGTACCGATGGCTGTAGTCAAACTTCTCCTTCATCTCGTCCAGGCACTGGCTCAGCCTGGCTTTCTCTTCCTTGCTGGCATAATCCTGGCTGAGGAGGATGTAGGCTCGCCAGTTGGCCGAGTCGAAGCCCCAATGGCAAGTTCGGTTCTCCAGGGCTTTGTGGGAATGGATGACAAACTTGTGCGGCGGGTACATGAGCCGGCAGTCGAGGCACTGGATGCAGGGAGAGCCGGGGCTGCTGTACAGCTCGGGCACCAGCAGGCCTTTGCATTTGCCAAAGCACTCGTGGTAGATTTTGAAGCTCCGCTCGGTCAGCTCCAGTTCCAAGGCGCTGCCGCCGGCGCCGGCCGAGAGCTCTTTCTTGCAGCGGCCGGGCGGGAAGGTGCCCCCGTAGAGTAAGGCGTTGCAGAGCCGCTCGGCGTCGGTCTTGGTGATGAGGCCGCAGGAGGGCGCCGAGAAGGGCAGGATGCCCATGACTTTGAGGATCTCCAGCTGGTCGGCGGTGCAGCGGGAGCAGTAGACGTGGAGCTCGTCGCAGACGGCGTTGATCTGCTGCAGGGAGAAGTCGCGCAGCACCGAGTTGAGGATCTGGGGCAAGCAGAGCCGCTTCTCGCCTCCCACCACGAAGCAGGAGATGGTCTCGCCTTCCAGGACCGTCTCGCAGCGCTCCGTCGAGCGGTCCGACGGCATGAAGAAAGGGCCCGGTATCACCGGAGGCGGCGGCGGCGGGATGGGGGGCAGAGGAGGCAGCGGCGGCTCGGGGGCCACGGCGGCAGCGGCGGCGGAGGAGGAGGAGGACGAGACCACCGCCGCCGCCGCCGCCTCCTTGGCGCTCTCCCGCTTGTAGAGCTCCTGAGCCCAACGCGCCGAGAAGGCGGCCGGGCCGCCCAAGGAGCTCATGGAGCTCAGGTGAAACTGCTCCAAGGTTTTCTGCAGCCCGGGGTGAGGCTGGAAGCCGCTCCGGGGAACCGTCTCCATCTTCGGCGGCTTGCCGGCGGCCCCGCCGCGTCCCTGGTTCCTGCGGCGCCGAATCTTTCCTTTTGCCTGGGGCACCGCGCGGAAAACGCGCCCCGATTCCAGCCTCCGGGGTTGGTGGGGGAAGAGCGTCTTGCTCGGGGCGGGCTCTCCCCAAGAAGGGTGGCGGCGGTGGGGTTTTTTTTCAAACACAGCCCCCTTCCCTCCCCCCCTCCCGACACAAGCCGCCCTCCTGTTTCAGATGGGACACCGCCGCCGCCGCCGTCCTCTTTAGAAACGCCGACGGGGCGAGAGAGAGAGAGAGAGAGAGAGACGAGCCAAGCGAAGCTCACATCTCCCGAGCTTTTCTTCCTCTCGGATGCTGCGCGGGGCGCTTCTTCGGCTTCCCCCAAACGCCCCTCTCTCTCGCCTCTCCCAAGTTTGCAGAAGGGAGGGAGAGAGAAGAAAAAAAAAAAAAGAAGAAAAAGAAGAAGAAGAATTCCTCGCTCGGCCCCGCAGCCAAACCAGCCCAAGAGCCAACAGAGGGGAGGGGGAAAGAAAGCGAGAGGGAGAACTAGATCTTCGGGGAAGGGGAGGGGGGAGAGGGAAAAGTTATAAAAAGAAGGGGGCGAGAGGAAAGCGCGCCCGGACCAGCCAAGCGAGGTCCACGCGACGTGGGGGGGGACGCGCAACTCCCCCCCCCCACCCCCCCGCCCCCCAAAAACACCCTCTCTCCCCCCCCCCCAAAACAAGCCAGCAGGAGGATTAAAGACCGAGCTGGAGGAAGGGAGAGAGGAGAGAAAAAAAAAAAGAAAAAAAAGGCAGGAGGAAGGAAGGCTGTTAGTAACCCTGGGGCGCGTCGTCCCAGATCCAAGCAGCAGCTCCTGGCGGCGGGGAAGCCGGTGCCTTTCTGTCCATGTCCGCCCAGCGAAGGGAGGGTTCCTTGGTCCCGGATCGTCCCCTTTGCCCAGCAGCGGGGGCTTCTTTCCTCCGCTGGAACCGGGAGGGAAGAAGAAGAAGAAGAAAATCCTCCCCAAAAGCGCTGCGGGCTGCTTGTCTGCCGCGATCCCGGGGCGTCCCTTTGATCGCTTTGCTGCGCCTTCCGTCAAATCAGTCTCGGCGGAACGGCGTCCGGGGCGGGGGGGGGCTGCTCACTTTCGCTCGCCTGGCCGCTCCAGCCCGGACTGAGGACGCTCGGGCGCTGAGCTCATGCAGGCAGGCGGGCGGGCGGGCGGGCGATCTGGCTGGGCGCTTCTGCTCCTCCTCCTCCTCCTCCTCCTCTCCGTCCGCCGCCGCCGCCGCCTCCTCCTCCTCCTCTGTTTGTTGGTGTCTGCTCAGCTCTTGAATGCCAGCCAAGAATGTGACCAACTCCCCAGGCTGGGCTCTTCCAGGAACCGGCGCCTCCTCCCTCCGGCTCGCCTCTCCTCCTCCTCCTCCTCCTCGTTCCGCAAAAGGCGAGCGGAGCCACGCACATGCGCGCGGGCGCTCACAGACAGAGAGCGAAATGGGAGCGGGGCGGGGGGGAAACCAGCAGCAGCCCGGCTGGACGGCGAAAGGCTGCCAAGAGGGTGGGTAAAAAAGCCTGTGGTTGCCAGACCTCAGGCCTGCGCAGAAAGACGAGCGGCAGGGCGGGCTTTGCGCTCGACTGCCCCGAGAGGGGTTTAAAAGCGGGGGGGGGGGGGG
>NW_020769387.1:3789282-3800088 GCF_900518735.1 Pseudonaja textilis | reverse complement strand
GAAGAAGAAGAAGAAGAAGAAGAAGAAGAAGAAGAAGAAGAAGAAGATTATTTTGCCCTCCAAGAGTTGCAGAAATTATCATACAAACCCAGTAATATCATTAGGGTTGGCTTATATTTTTGGCATCTTCTTTCTTTCTTTTCACTTTTAGGACGTCTAACACAATGACTGTTTCTTATCCTAAAAAAAGAAAAAACAACCAACCACGCCATTGAATTGTAATATGTTCCAGCAGCCACGAAAAATGGACCAGTTGGAGCATCTGGGCTGCCCACTTCATTATGGCGGAAGTCAAGGACAGATTTTCAGAACAAAAACATGGTATAAAAGTACCTAACAACTAATTAGTCAGTCTGATTCAGACAAAAATTCCCCTGTTGAAAATAGATTTGTTCTTATGACATAAGAGTAGTTTTTTAAAACCATAATTGTGGCTGAAACAGTTTGTAAGGGGGAAGATTTGCTTTCAGTGATTAATGTCACCTGGATGCCACCTCATATGGAGAAAACTGACATCATTGTCGAAAATTGATTCCATTGAAGCAGCTAGCTTATCCTCAAAAGAAATTCATAAATCCTTCCATTCCCCACTATCGTGTCAGAGCTGAAGAAGCTTCTTGGATGAAAAGCAAAACATCTTCAAAAGGGAAAACAAGAAAGTTCAGTTGCTGTTACAAACCGTACTGATTTTAATTGTTCATGGGCTGTGGCATACCACAGGGGAGGTTAAAGTTAGAGCTCAACCTTTTGATTTGATTTGATTTGAACCTAGGGTGACGTATCGCTTCAAAGCAGTATAAAGAAGGACAAGTGCCAATTTTCATTCACCCTGCCCCTTCCTTAAGTCACATTTTCAAACAGGAAGTAGCTTTTGCAGTTTCCTGTTCTCACGCCCACCTAATTTTTGTCATTTTTTTTTTGTTCCAGATAAAGTGATGGGAAAAAAAACCACTCTCTTCACACGCCGGGCAGTTAATGGCCTTTCCTGAAAATTCATTTGGGTCAGTCCTAATGGATTTATTGCTCTATTATGTAGGTGTTGGGGGGGGGGGTTGGCTCATGGAACGGCATACTTTTTAAAGAAAATAAAACTATACGTTTTAAATAAACGAACGCTTTCTCTTCTTGTCTTGTTCTCCCTTCTTAAAGCAGCAGTATATCCCCAGTTGTTTGTGAGAGTGAAGGGGACATTTACTTAAAATACATTTACACCATTTGCTGAGAATTGCATCCCATCTCTGGGATGGGATTAGATCAGCTTACAAATCAATCATTCCTGGGGTAGGTCATATGGCGAGCGCGTTAGTGTCTGTTCAAATCAGTTTCTCACTGATAAGTGACTACCAAACTGTGTGTGTGTTTCATTTTTAGAAATAATATGACGAGAACCAGGTAGTATTTTTCCCTTTTCTTCAGTTTCCGTATAAAAAATGAACTTTCTTTCAAATCATGAACTGTATAATTTTCTTGTAAAGAGAATAGAAATGCTTTTCCCTTGCATCCCTTTAAAATCCTCCCCTACCCTTTCTAATCTAATCTTTCTAATATTTGAGGGGTTCCTACAAAGACGAGAACATCAATCTATTTTCCAAAGCACCAGAAGGCGGAACAAGAAACAGCGGATGGAAATGAACCAAGGAGAGAAACAAGAAGGAAGGAAGGAGATATTTCCAGACAATGGGGACAATTAATCACTGGAGGCTTTCAAAAAGAGACTGGACCCTCCTTAGGTACCTAAAGAGAAAGTCTGATGGAAACATGTCCCTTTTAGAAGAAAACAAGAACTCCAAGGTCAACATCTCAAAGATGTTGAGACTCTAGAAAAAGTGCAGAGAAGAGCAACCAGGATGATTAGGGGACTGGAGACTAAAACATATGAAGAAACGCTTGCAGGAACTGGGCCTGGCTAGTCTAGGGAAGAGAAGGACCAGGGGAGACAGGCTAGAGGTCTTCCAATATTTGAGGGGCTGCCCCAGAGAGGAGGAAGGGGTCAAGCTATTTTCTAAAGCACCCAAAGGCCAGACAAGGAATAATGGATGGAAACTGAACAAGGAGAGATTCAACCTGGAAATAAGAAGAAACTTTCTGACAATGAAAACAATCAACCAACGGAACAGGAGTTGCCCTTGGAAGTTGTGGGAGCATCATCACTTGAGACTTTCAAGACGAGATTGGACTGCCATCTGTCAGAAATGGTGTAGGGCCTCCTGCTTGGGCAGGGTGGGGTCCCTTTCAACTCTGATTATCTGTTATCTGTTATCCTTTCCAACTCTGTTATTATTATTCTATGAGACAATTGTACTAGTCTTAATTCACCAGACATACCCAGGTTGCATTGGACAATTCTACACCTCCCAGTTGCTTTCTGATACAACCCTGCTATGACATGCAACGTTTGCCAAGTTCTATGCAGCAGTATTTAAAATTCCTTGGATGATGACCTGAGCCATAAACCAGACTTAATGAGCATCTAGTTTGCATACTAGAGTGCTTCGTAATTTGATATAGTCTTCCTCATACTAACCTATTTGCTCCCTTCTAAGAATGCCACTCCTCCATTTAGATTCTTTTGGGCTCTTTCTAAATATATACTTTGTTTTCATACATGTATTTTTATATCTGCTGGCTTTTCGTATTTTTTTAAAAGAGTCCGATGTATTGTCTATGCTTTTTAATTGGCTCTGCCCTAGCCTCATTTATGCTGTCAGATTTAATTGATGGTTAGTCCTTAGATCAGCTGTTCTTATGCTGCCTTTTCAGGTCTGAAAACATCGTTGGAAACTTCTAGGTGAATATAATGAAGTAGCTATGATTTTTTGCTTGTGCTCTTGATCAATTTTACTGACTGCACTTTGCAGAGTGACATCTCTCCTGAAAATAAGAGACAGATTCTACTGAGTCGCTGCTTTCAAAATTTTCTACTTGGCCTTTTCTATTCAACATCATGTTAAGGATGCTTTTTTTTTTAACCCAAGGTGAGAAATTCTTTCCTATTTCTACCAGTTGTGCTCTTTGTTAACAACATGACCCTATTGTGCCCTGCGCCAATGGGACAAAGGTGCCTGTTAATACATTTGGAAACATGCTATAAATCTTAACAATTGTTCTTTAACCACTGAGAGTTGCTAATGCTAAGTTGCATTTAGCAATTAGCAGTCATTTTGCATATACAGTATTGGTCCATGCAAAATTGCAAGCTCATATCCTTGCTGTACAAGGGTGATGTTTTGAGCAGGTGCAAGGATCTTATTCAAACTAAAAGCTAAGCAATTTTGTTCCATATCAAATTCAAGGGATGCAAAGATGGAAAGTCTGTCCCCATCATTCTGAAGATCCCAAAAGATCAGACATGCTATGGGGCTGATAGATAAGAGAACCTAAAAAACTCAGGTTAAGATGCTGTGCAAATACAGCCAGGAAAAGGTTCCTGAACTGATCACAAAAGGAAAACAGCCAGCTTAACATTCCAGAAACTTCACATGGGTGTAGAGAGAGCTTTAAATAACCCAATCACAAATCATTAAGGGCATAAAAAGATCAGTAACTCTGTTCTGAACTGGCTTAAGCAGAATTAGAGTATTACAATCCACAGAGTTAATTACCACTAGTCACGTCCGGTTATTCTCAAGCAGGTAAAGTTATTTGGGGCTCAGAAACAGCATTGTTTGTATTCAGCACACCAAATAACAAAAAGTAGTATTTGTTGCAAAATACATGTAGTCAATGCATTTGGCCTTCCTTTCCCTGCCCAAAAGTGACTTCAATCTGACAACTGAGAGATAAAGAAGAATGTAATCCAAGCTCTCAAAAGCGTTCAGTTGTTTTGCAGCATAGATTACTTCTGGGATTTTAAACAGGATGAATGGTTGCAGCAGTTGAAAAGAAAACAGATAAAGGAAGCAAGGAGGAGGAGGAGAAAAATGAACTATTTTTAGCCTGCGGGTGTCAATTATTATCAGCAATATATGTGTTTTATTATTTCTACAGAAAATTACACCAAGTTGTATCTTATCTAATCCAAACCCGCAAAACCTTGGGCATTCCCCCCCCCCCCCGACTTTCTTCCAAACTTAACGCTAATTTATCTGCCAGGAATGTGCTAGGTGAGATAGATTTTAATTACAAGGATGCCAGATTAGTGATTTTACTATTTGGAGGAAAACAGCCTGGTGGAATGGGCTGACTTGCAATAATACAATCTGTACTCTTTTAAAAATTTTACTCACAGCTTATTCTTTCTAAGATTGATGATTGTTTTTTTTTTTAAAAAAAGGTTTTATGTGCCATTGAGGAAACATTGTTCTTTGGAAGGCAGCTTATGAAAACCCTCCGAGAAATTTGCATTCCAAGAAGCTTGGGAGAAAGAAAGGAAGTCCATGTGTAGCCAATGTCAAAAAGAGACAGATACACAAACCGCAATCTCTGGAATTTTTCGATCCGAATCGGATGAGACGATTTACGAGACCGATATTAGTGCTAGCACATGCAGAATCCATTAGAAGGCTATTCTAACAGATGGAAGGTAAAAGCCACATGCAGCTAAGTCTATGCTGGTCATTAGGAACAGCGTTGTGGTGCCAAGGCACGCTTTTCTCCCCCAGATTTGTGGGTTTTTTTTTTTGCTATCACCCACTGATACCCGCTACTAGCCAGGAGAAAGCATGACAAATCATGCAATTTCCCCACTTTGAAAAAGAACATGTCTGAAGGAGACAGAAAATGCAAAACAATGGTAAATTCCAACGCCCAAGTTCCGTTGACAAGTCAGGGGAGGAATGTGGAAACAGATGGGTTGACTGGAGCATCTCACAATTCATGGGTTTATGTACAAGCCAGAAAACTTCAGCTGGAGGTTCAGATATTTGTGGCTCTTGAGACGATCTATGACTCAGCCACTCATACCAAGGAGGTTTACTCACCATATTTTCATGTCATTTTAATTCCTCTTCAGCAGTTGCAACACTTAACTTGCATTGAAGTTTTTGCTCATCTGTCTGGATGGTTCCGATTTTCAGGACCACCCTGAAGGTTGCTCTATTTCCAGAGGTGGTTATTGAGGCCAGATTCCTCACAGCGACTTAGCGGACACAGAAAGAAAACAAATCTGCTTGCTCGGATTTTAAACGGTGTCTACGCCGTTTGAATCAGCAACTTGAATTAACTTCTTGGGCGCGTGATCTTTGACGTAGCGCAAGCTGCATAATGGATGCTGTTTTTGATGGGTAGACGTGTCCCCCCCCACCCAAAAAAAACCAACCCCAGAAACAGACTGACATTTTAAAAAATGAATGTTTTTGTTCACCTTCTCAGCTTCATTGCAAGATGGTCATATTTAACTTAACTAGTAGTATTGTGGCTTTGTATGGTTGCTTCAGACTTCGGGTCAGTGCTGAAATCACTCTGAGAGCTCTCCTTAATGCTTATCTCCAGGTATTTCTTTTTCCAGATTGAGTATAATGTCAGTGATGGTGTTGAAGGCATCTGTCTTCGACTGGAATAACCCTGACCCTGTCAAGAGCTGGTAAATAGAATTACACAACAGCTACTGTCGTGCCCAGTCAGTGTCCTGTCCAGCAATAAAGGTAGGATCACAAGAGACCTACATGCTAAATGTAAATTAGAAAATTCTTTGTGTTGTTCCTCTAGAGTAAGCCCTATTTTAGCCTTCCTGTTTCCCCCCGAGTTACAAGCATAGTAGCTATGGGCAGGTTGTTCACAGATAACAGAGAACTGATAATCAGAGATGAAAGGGATCTTCTAGGTCATCTAGTCCAATCTCCCCCACCCCACCGCCCAGGAGTGGGACTCTACACCATTTCTGACAGATGGGAGTCCAATCTCTTCTTGAAAGCCTCCAGGGATGAAGCTCCCACAATTTCCGAGGGCAACTTCTGTTCCATGGGTTGACTGTTCTCACTGTCAGAAAGTTTCTCCTTATTTCCAGGTTGAATCTCTCCTTGATCATTTTCCATCCATTGTGCCTTGTCTGGCCTTTGGGTGCTTTGGAAAATAGCTTGACCCCTTCCTCCTCTCTGGGGCAGCCCCTCAAATATTGGGAGGCTGCTCTCCTGTCTCCCCTGGTCCTTCTCTTCCCTAGGCTAGCCAGGCCCAGTTCCTGTAACCGTTCTTCGTATGTTTTAGCCTCCAGTCCCCTCATCATCCTGGTTGCTCTTCTCTGTACTTTTTCTACAGTCTCAACATCTTTTTTCTAGTGTGGTGACTAAAACTGGATGCAGTCCTCTAGGTGTGGTCTTACTAAGGCTTTATAAAGTGATATTAGTACCTCACTTGATCTCGATTGTATTCCCTCTGTTAATGCAACCCTCTGTTATTGCATTAGCTTTTTTTGCAGATATAGGTAGTCCTGGACTTACAACCTTTAATTTACTGACCTTTGGAAGTTAAAACAGCACTGAGAGGAGTGACTTGTGACTATTTTTCACACCTGTGACATTTGCAGCATCCTCACATGATCAAAATCCGGACACTTGGCAACTGGCAGGTATAGATGCCGGTTGCAAAGTCCCAGAGGGGGGAATCTCGCACACATGCACAGGGGGCGTGGGGCCCCCCAGCACGCATTACCTTCTGGGTGCTGGCATGTGAGTGGCACAGCAGCCAAAAAAGGTTAGCCACCACTGATTTAAGTCATTTAAGTCCAGCAAAACTTGAGGGAGATGTTACATTCTGTCATCATAAAACCGAACCCTTGCTCTCTGAGACAATTCCAGTTTTTTTTTTTTTTTAAACTACTTTGGCATGTGTATTTAAAAAAATAAAATCCAACCCCCAGCCTTTGTAATGAGCAAAGTGTACTTTTAGTCAAATCACCATTTTTTGTGAGGACATGCCTCCAATTAAGACACTTTAATAACTTCTCTTACTATGAAAAATATACCCCTTACCTTCTATTGTTAGAACTTTCATTTATGCTTTCTTCATTTTTGTGCCATCTGTAGATATAAAAATTGCTTTTCCTTCTACCTTGACAAGAAAGAAAAATGATTGTTTATACAGGCAAAGGGCATGGCTGGAATCTATCACTCATCTTTTTGAGTTTTACAATCTTTAAACAGAAGCATTATTCCAGAACTTCCCTCCACCCTTCAACATCAGATACACACACACATTATGCAATGTGTTATATGCATACAAGTGATAGGCTTGTTATTACTATAAATGTATATTATAATAAAAAAACAAACACTTTTTATTTTTGCAAGCTTTCTAAAGAGACTCATTCACCCACATGTCGCATATGGTTCCATAAACACACACTGCAATGATTCAGTTTTGTGCAATACTATCGCAAAATATTCTAAAGAACTATTTACAATTCAGGCAAACATAACTGTTCCTAATCATGATCATGTATGACTGTACCCACGGAAAAGCCTCCAGATGTTTGACTCCCAGTCAAAAACTGGAATAATAATAAAAAAAGAGTTTTAAATGTATTTCTGGTGCCCCCAAGTGGTTAAGGAATAACATCCCAATTTAAAAGGATCTACTGTGAAAAAATTCTTGGGAGTTAGAAGTGAAAGGCTTTTGTTTCCACAGCTGTCATTTACGGCCATGAAGCAATTATGTTCTGATGTCAAGTTTTCCTTCTATGCTTTGTTTTTCTTCTTATGGCGCCTAAGATTTGACTAAATCTTTTTCTCTAGCCTTATGCAAGGTAGTGCTTTTCAGTTATAAAAGCCAAACTCAAAATCTCAAAACTATTTCCTCTGGTTTACTTACTAAAGTTAAGAGCTACGGATTTTAAAAATGGGCAGGGTTTGTTTGTTTTTTAATTCATAAAAGCAACTCTTCAGGATCTTGTTAATTTGTCAAATACTATGTTAATTGCAATGTTGTTGTTTTTTTTTTTAAAAATGAACATTCCTAAAGTATGTAGTCTCCAGAGGTTTTATTTCTTATTCTTACTAATGTGGCTCAACTCTCTGGCCAGCTACAGTGTCCATCATTACGTCATCTTTAATAAATGACAAGCCAATCTATTCAAACAATTCTGAGAATCCAACATCTTCCAAGGCAATCTGTCCCCTTACGTAATTTGATTGGCTTTATCTTTGCTTAGCTCATTATATGATTCCATTCCCCTATTTTGTACAGTTAGGTTGTGGAAACCAAGGCCATAAAACACACGTAATAAAAGAAAAGCAAGAAACTGAAGATAATATACTGTATATCCCTCTTATTAAACATGCATGCATTGCATATTTTAAAAATGCATAGATTCCATCAGTTTTCTAAGCCATTTTGTAGCACAATTAGTACATCTATCTTGATGCATCCTATAAATCAGTGCTTGAACGGTGTTCTTAACAACACAGTTACTCATGATTCACAATTACGGATCTACAACATTTTCAATATGGATTTGCCCATAGAAGTACTTCCTATTTCTAAAGCATCTTGAAAGACTATGACTGTAACTATGGCTATGTTCAAGGACAAACTGAACCATAAACAAGGTAGCGCGTGAGAAGAATCAGGCTGCCAGGGTTAGTTTCTGATTCAATGAATCTAGCGGGAAAACAAACTGGGTTGAACAAACCACAGGGAAAGAATCAGGGGAAAACACACCCTAGCACCATAATCCTACGCTTGTTTACTTAAAAATAAATTATGCTATAAATTTGCATGTTGTCTGCAGGACCAGAAAAGTAAATATTGTTATTGTCACTTCCACTGTTGCTATTCTAATGAACAAACAGAACACCCATTGTAATAATGATATAAATCTTACACCTGGGTCCAATATATGGGTTTGGCACATTGTGATCAAGGATTAATAGAGTAATAACAATTGTCATTATCATTAGGAACAGGAATATATGAGAGAATGGTAGCAATAAAAGCTACGTATTAACTTGAAAGTGAATTCCGCTATGTTTTTACATGAGTCATTATTATTAAAAAAAAATGTTGCTGCAAACATAGAAAAATTTTGTACGCCCGCTTATTTCAAATAAAACTCTCAGATTTAAGAATGGCCTGCTATAATTATTAATATATTTTTTAAGCATGAGTAGATTAACCTTTAAGCCCAGAGCTGCAAAACCAAAATGATTTGGGCTCTGCTCATTATATATATAATGACATTTGATGGCATTTAGTCTCGTTTGCATTTTTGTTTCTATTGACCTTTTGGTTTTTTTGTATTTTTAAGGGACCAAGTGTAGAAGGGTAGAAATCTTTGAATTTAGTCTGGGGTTTTATTTGTTTTTCTATTTTTATTTTTGCATTTTTATAGTACCTGGAAGTCACCAAGAACTTGTTAAATAGTGGTGGGGTAATAAATAAATAATAAAATAAAATAAAATAAAAGATAAAATGATTCCTTAGTAGTTTTTGTACAGTTATTTCCATGTTTTTATTTTGGTTCTAACCCAGAAAATGTTAGTCTACAACAAAGTAGAAGTCTAATAAATTCATAACATCGTATCATACATTCTATCACACCATAATCATGCATAATATAAATATATAATAGTATAGTATAGTGTCCTATCATAAAATATAAATATATACTATACTGTATTGTATCGTAAAATATATATACTATACTGTATAATATAAACAAATAGCAATATAATATATAATATAAATATTTGTCATAGATATAACATAAATATAAAGAGCACAGTATTTACTTTATACTGTGTATACTATATTGTAGTATTATATGTAGTACTATTTTGTACTGTACATCACATTGCAGCCTTACATACTGTATATTACATAATATATTTAATTTTTATTGTATCATATATAATACAATATACTAAACTATATTGTAACATAATGTAAAACATACGATACACGCACACACACACACACATATATATATATATATACACACACATACATACATTACTATAACAGATACAATATAAAATAAAATATAAAATAAAATATAATATAAAATATAAAATAAAATAAAAATGCTGTTCTGTACAATTAAAAGAATACAGTATAATATATATATATATATGTACATATACCATAGTAAAAAGGTAGAAAAATGCTGAGGTAATTTCAAGACCCCCGCCCACTCCAAGAGGCCCCGCCCACCGCGTACCCCGCGCCCTCAGCAGGCTCCTCCTCCTCCCGCGTACGCGCGTGCGCCTTTTCTTCCCGCCAGCGGAAGGAATGGCAGGGGTACCTCCGCGCGGCGGTGGGAAGCTGAGCCTGAAACGGCGGCGGGAGGACCGCGGGGGCGCCCCGGGGTGAGGCGGCGCCTGGGCGTGCGCGGGAGGGGAGGGGAGGGGGGGTATGTATATTTGATTTTATCTGTATTTTACTTTTGCATGTAACTCAAGGCAACCATCCAACCTGCTGCTCCTCCCTCCTCTTTTTCCCCGAGATGGGCTCCCTTCCTTCCTTTCTCCTTCCTTCCTTCTTTCTTCCTTCCTTTATCTTTCTTTCTCCCGGTCTGTTTTCCTTTCACACACTTTCCATTTGTCTTTTCTCTTTCACTTGGATTCTCTCTCCACTTTTTCTTTCACTGTATCCCTTTCTCCTCGTTTCCTTTTCTTCCTTTCTCCTTCCTTCCTTCCCTTCTCTTTTACCATCCTTCCACTTCCAGCCTTTCTTCTTCCTCTCTTTCACCTTTCACTTTTTACTTTTTGGCTTTTTCTCCTTCCTTTCCTTTCCTTTCCTTTCTCTCCTTCCTTCCTTCCTTCCTTTCCCCCCTCCTTCTCTTTTACGTTCCTTTTCTTTTTTTCACCCTTCTTCCTCTTACTTTCTTTCCTCCTCCTTTCCTTCTTCCTTCCCTCTTCCTCTTTCACCTTCTTC
>NW_020769387.1:3775100-3789272 GCF_900518735.1 Pseudonaja textilis | reverse complement strand
TCCTCCTCCTTTCCTTCTTCCTTCCCTCTTCCTCTTTCACCTTCTTCTTCCTTTTTCACCCTTCTTCCTTTCTTTCCTCCTTCTTCCTTCCCTCTTCCTCTTTCACCTTTCTTCCTCTCCCTCCCTCTTTCCTCTCCTTTTTGCCTTCCTCTTCCTCCTTCCCTTCCTCGCTTCCTTCCTCTACCTGCCCTCACCACACACAACCCATGATCCAATCTTGCAAAAAAGCCATCATGGGAGGGGCAAGACCTTTAAGACTTGTGGACTTCAACTCCCATAATATATTTAAATATATTTATAATATATAAATATAGCCCGTTCAGCTTCTCTCTGTTAGTGGTTTCTTGGATGCATCTATGCATTTTTTGGTAATAAAACGGGAGCTATTGACTTTTGCCAATATTTTTTTCAACATCCCAGCCTAATCCACATTCCTGAAGTTTTTTGGAAGTCTATCCAGATCTCACGACAAAAACTGGATTTATTTTTTTATAGTTGATTATTCTACTGTATACCTGAAATAACCCAACATAATGCTTATTTGTTTCTTTATCTTGGCAGTTTGAAGATATGTGGATTTCAAGCTACCAAGTTCAAGAAACACAGATATATAAGTAATTCAATATTTTGGTTATGTTTGATTCTAAAATTCCTAGAAGAATTAAACTTCTTGTTGTACCCTTAGAATTCTACAAACAAGGAAAATATAGAACTCTGTTTTACAAGCATTTTAAATTATAATCACTTTGTTCTGACAATGTGGAACTGTTAAAATTATACCCTTCTTTTCTGTAGGATATTTTCCACCAAAACTTCCTGGTTTGAAAATCAAGAACTGACCGATGCCGAAACTACATGGATTTCATTGCTGAGGACTGTGGATCCACATCTGAATCGATCAAGTTTAGAAAAATTTGTCAGCTTCCCAGAATTTCATCCCAAGGTAGTAGAAGGCAGTAATTGACACCGTCTTCAAAGAGAATATTTATAAAGTTAAGTCTTCCGTTTCCTGAATGTGGTCATGTTTAAATTTCCAGGGAGTTAAAAGTTTATTTGTTGTTGAAAATTAAAATATCAAATGCTTTTATCACAGGTAGATACAAGCAGGACAAGGGCAATAGGAAATAAATAAGTTTCAGACAATCTAGAGACAGAACTAAATAAGCCAACAGACATTGCCAAAGTCTTTACACATCTTGTTTGTTTGATTGATTTTTAATGGGGCCCAGATCTTTACACATCAAAACAGTCGTAATCAAAGATTCCAAAATATTAGCTTTTAATTGCCTGTTTATTTCATTGATGGAGGTTGACCAAGGACAAGAATATTTTAACGTTCACTGTAAGCAAGGCTGGTCAAAATAGAGGAAGGAAATTTAAATTTGTGTTGTGGTTCGCCAGCAGCAGTTGTAGACGGCAGCGGTCTCTGAGAACGAGGACTCGGATGAGGGGCCTGCATGTGATGCAGGGATGGGGCCAGGACTATCAGAGTGGGGTGCTGCCTTCAGAGCTTATGGAGGGCGGCAGCTGTGAGGAAGAGGACCCCGTGGAGCCTGTGCCCAGTGCGCGTGCACGCAGGGCTGCTCGAAGGAAAGAGCAGCTGCAGCAGCACGGGCAACTCGGGAGTAAGGCTGCAAGGTGACGGCTCCTCCCATAAGGGATAAAAGCCAGCCTTTGGGATTGGCTTCTTTGCAGGAAGCAAAGAAGTTCTTTCAACTCCAAGTTCTCATGGAAGTCCTGTCTGTTCTGGTTCCTATTTGGAGATTTTTAGTTTGGAATATTTCTCTGCAGTTAATCTTGTATTCTTTTCGTAACCTTGAAAGGGCTTGCTCTTATCTGGGACAATTAGTTTTAATGACCCTTGGCTGTGAATGAACAGAATTCACAGAGACGCAGTTAAAAGGTTTGCTTTTATATATACTTTGTGTTTTATTTGATTTGAACGAGGCTTGGGTCAGAACGATTTGTATAGCCATTGCTGTTAAAAGCTGACCCTTTCTTTCTGTTACAGAATTCTCAAATTGCAAATCCTCAGCCGTGTCTTGAAACATTTAATTGCGGGACGAAGACATTTGAATGGGTCCCACTTCCAGTTTATCACAGAGATTGGAAAACCGCAGATTCAGGAAGACGTCAAAACTCCGCGCCCGAAAAAATCATCCCCGCAGGTGAAAATGACCCAGAGGAGGCACCCAAAGCCATTTCCTTGGTTCCTAAGCAAAAATCTCAAACAGCCAAAGGATACAAGGTTGGAGATACAAAGGGTGGCATAAAATATTCTATTCGTCTGGAAGATGAAGGATTTGAGATGCGTTAGGCCACTCACCAAGATCGCCCGGGCATAATTCACTGGCAAATGTTCTGAACTCTCCCCCCAAAATTGAGTTTCAAACCCCATTGGTGGCCAAAAGAATCAATGTAGCATATCCAACTCACATAATACTACAGAAGTTCATCTTTCAGTGATTTTAAGAAATAAATGGGAGCTAAGTGCATCATCAATAAATTTGGAATAAAATTAACACTAATTGACCACTATGTGTTAGAAAGCAAGGGATGCCTGACAAAGGCATCTAATATTAAAATGTCTTGGATTTTTTTTTTTAAAATAATTTCAGGAGCTTTTTATTAGCACCAAACACGGCTGCGTACCCACTCAGGTTCCCCCCCCCACATTTAAATGTGAAGGGCAAAGCTGTCCCCCCCCCTTACATCAATGTGAATGAATCATCAACCAGATAAATAGAAAACCTGTGAAGAATTTTTTTATAAGTAATCGGTTGGCATTAAGTGCCAGCTCTAAAAGCAGCGGGAGAAGTTGACTCATACGTTCCAATAATTTTTTTTGCAAGGGAATAAATCGAAACACTCAATTTTTGGAATGATAATGGGTAGGAATGAAGCAAAAAATAATAATTAGCCAAAGTTCTATATCCAACAACAGATTTAGAAATTAGTCGACCCCATTTACCATGTAGCCCCATTAAAAAAAATCAAACAAGATATTTTCTGTCTCAAACTAAAGGAAGAATGCGGTGGAAGAATTAGCAGTTACCTGAAAATATAATAGATTTGCGTATTAGGAGATAGTTACTTTATCTGTAGATCAAATTATCTCAGTTGTTTCCAACTCATTCCAGGGTTTTTTTTTCTTTGCTAAAAACTTATTTGAAAACAAAGATGATATGTTAACCAAAGCATAATATAGAAGACAGATGAGTGGTGACATTTGGGGGGGAAAATCTACAAAACCCTTAAGGATCCCTTAATGTTTCATTAGCTATTCTTTCTAGACTCAGCGATATAATTCTAACATTTTGATCACATGACCATGGGGATGACACAAATGTGTGAAAAACCTCTCATTTTTCACTTTCAGTCCCTTTTTTTCATTGCTGTAACTTTGAATGGTCACTAAACAATTATGAGTTGAGGATTACCTGTACAGTGAAATTTTGATGGGTACTTTATTATGTAGACCTGCAAAGGAAAGAAAAGTGGTTTTCTTTTTGTGAATATATTTGAATAACTTTGGAGGAATTGAGTCTATATCATCAGCTTGTTGGAATTAAAAGGAAAAGTGTCAAAAAAAAATCACAATGTTAAAAGTATAGTTTCACCTTAGCAAACTAAACACAACTGCACTAACAGCTCTTAATTTCATGCAGATTGAATGAAGCCACCTTTGCGCAGTTATAGAGAAATACAAATTCTTGTAAAGTAACTTAAGAGTTCGTCTTTGAACTCTGTTTTTATTATAATAATTCTTCCCAGACAGTTTGACGAGATCAACTCTGTTTAAAGAGAGCAAATGCAACAAAAAGATTTGGTGTGCAGAATGTATGGAACTGAAAACATATTAATAAAACATGATAATCCATCTGAAGAAAGTATATTATTTTTGCTTAATGAAAACAGTTGGAATATTTTCATTAAAGTCTTTAATAGATGTGCAAGAATATAAATGGTCTTAGCTGTTTAACTGGTTAGGATACCATCTTTTGCACAAATAAAACTGGCCAAAGATCTCAACTAGTTAATTATACAAAACTACAAGAACATATTGACTGTTTTACAATCATTAAATTAGCTAGAGTGTTTTTCATTTACATTTCATTTACATACTAAGACAATGATATCGTTACCAGCTCCATTTGCAATATATTAAGGATTTTTTTTTTAAACCACACATTTAATTACATCCTTCATTTTTCTTTAATTTATAAAACAAGAACTTTATATAAAAAAATTTCCCCTTCATCATGGACAGAACATTATACATTGCACACGAGCAGCAACCGACTTGTAACCAGTAACTTATTTGGCAACACAGCAACATTGTAAAATGCCTTAAATTGTAAATAAATCAAGGACTTGGGTTTTTTTTTTCTTTTTGATGCCTGGGACCAAGTGCGTATCTAGTCCTGCTTTGATGTTTGGACAGTATACAAAGTTCGGAGCAAAAGTATTCTCGCGGTTTTTGCAAACCCTTTGCCCCAGAATCTGATGGCATCTGATTCAGTCACATGACCTGCAAAAACCAGCTGCTCAGCTGTAAATTGAAGGGGAAGAGAAAGAGAGACAGCAGTGAGAGAAATACTGAATTTGTCACCGAGAAGGAAGAAAGGTAAAAAGTAGGATATTCGTTTTCAAGCTTCGCTTCAAAAGCAAAGTAGCTTGTTTATTTAAATCCTGAGCACCGGCGGAAAAACAAAAATAGTTCTAGCTGAATTATTAAGTGCTGGTTAGAACAGACTTAAGAATCTTGCTTGGGGGGAGCGGGGGAAACGGCCGAGTTTTAAGAAGTCGGCCTGGGAGTGCTAATGTTTTGTTACCATGTATGTGCTTTCATTAGTGGCCAAGCTAAGGAGAGAATCCAAAAACGAAATTTAATCAATGGTTCTTGTCCAGATTTGTCCCACCCTTCCCAGTTTGGCCATCTTAACCCTAGCATCTTATCTTATGGCTGCGGATGCAAGGGAAGTCTGCACAGCAACCAATGCAATGTTATATCCTGAGAAACCTAGACTGAGTCATTTGATATCTAACCAAGGTATGACATTAATGGGATTTTTTTTCCTATCTGCCATTATAATGGATCCCTCAGAGTCAATCTGACTTTTTTTTTTTAAACCTTATTCTCCAAAACCACAATCGACCCAACGGTATTCAGAAAGGGTTACGGTATTAGATTAGCAATATGTACTAGTTCAATCTGAATTTTCTTTAAATTCCAAAAATTGACAAGCAGTTATCTCAATGAAACACCCCACAGTTCTCTGAAGAGGAAATAATGGACATTTTAATATCCAGGTAATTTTTTTTTTTATCTGTGGTCGCCTTTCCCATTCACTAAATTGCTGTTTTGATTGGGTTTCATTTACCAAAACAATCTCTAGGAGAACTAAACATTTCAAAGCTATCATTTTTAAATAGGAGATGTGCTTTATCAGAAAAAAATATGTATGTAGATGGATATCCTAGAATTCTTTTTTTTTTCCTCAAAAATTTTAAGGCTAAGATCTATTACATTTCCATTGATCCTTCTGAATATTGCATTGATAAAAATATTATTCAAAAATCTAGTATACAACATAAATCATTGTAGGCACTGCTCAAGTATTTTCATAAATCCACCATGTGCAAATTTAAATTTTCTGATGAGATTTTGGTAGTGTATATATTTTTTTTCTCCCACGTTCAGCATAATCCAGAATGTTTAGATGCTAAATTCTAATTTTTGGAATTGTTATTGCTAAGATTCTTGTCCACTCTGAGACCACGATTAATGTTAGATAGCAGCTGTTAGTTGTAGGTTCCATGTGTAAAATACTTTTTTGTTTTGTTTTTCAATAACCAGAAACTTACAGGGTTCATCAAAGGTTCCAAAAATGGAATAATTTAATGTAGATTATCCATTTAGGCACTTAAATACTGTACCCAAATTTGTTAACCTTGCTAATAAAACACAATTCCTTTCTATTTATTTAGCAAGTGTGCGTACATGTGTGCCTACACAGATGTGAATGTACACACACACATACAGACCCACGCACACACCAAGACATGTACAGTAGGATAGGTACCACTTGTGAGAAAAGGCATCTAAAATTAAGCTTCAACACCACAAGCAATTGTATTCTGGATGTTTGACTGTTTTATAGGAGGCTGTTGCATGGAAAGGTTTGTTCGAAGTAGTCTATTTTTTTCAGCGTGATCTGGAATCTCTTCCCAAGGATGCAACCAACCGTCACTGACCTCTTGTTGAAGCAGGCACGGAGTGCGGATTCCATGAAGCCAGCTCTGCCAATTCCCTCGGACTTAAAAAAAAAAAAAAAAAAAAAAGAGGAAGCCACCCACCCGAATCACGTTATCTTGATTTTTTTTTTTTCTCGATGGCCATTTTATCATTTGGTCTCCATTCAAAACCTCATGGTGACCCGGTCCCAGCCTTGCATGCATATACTGTAGTTCAGGATTAAATGTCCAAGTGCATTCATTCTTCTTTTTTTTTTTTTCCCCCGCTCCTCTGTGCCTCTTTCTCATACCGTTTCCTCGGTTGATAGCATCAATGGATTAATATATTCAAATCCTTCAAACTCCGACTGGTCTATTCTTTTTATTACGTCCCTGGAGACAGAAAGGAGAAGAAGAATTAACGCTCGTCCTGTAATGTCTTATTGAAGGCCTGCAAACTGAATGGGCAAACACGGTCAAAATGAAACAGGGTGGGGGAAAAAACCCATGTTTTCTTTGCAATAACCAACGTTTGTGGGTCTGCGTGCTTCAGTTTTCGGGGTCAAGCAGTGAGACTGACGGGAAATACAGGGAGTCCTCAACTTACATCCGCAACTTTTTGTGGCTGAGACATTTGTTAAGTGAGTTTTGCCCCATTTTACAACCTTTCTTGCTGCAGTTGTTAAGGGAATCACCGCAGTTGTTAAGTCACATGGTGGGAAAATGTGATGACCCAAAGGGGCGTGGCACAAAGGCAATACAGTCAGATAATAAGTAGGAGCCCCTTTGTTAGCTCCAACCTCACATCCTCCACAGAGAAACCCTATAATTCTTTTACAAATCCTCAAATTCCCTCCATTCAGAGTTTGGACCCGGCGTACTTCTGAAGAACTATTTAAACAGGCAGAGGATCGGGGAGAACATTTTGTAGAAGAAGACCCGGCAAGCCACCAGGGACTTCGCAATGACAAGGAAGTGAAACAAATTTCCTGCCAATTTTCCGGGGGGGGGGGGGGGAGGGGGGGGGGGGCAGAGTCCTAACCAGAAGAACTCTTCCGTTACAGAAGAGATGGCCTTGCGACATGGTGGCTGTCCCTTTACTGAAAAGGTTTAAGGTGGACAGCAATTCCTGCCTTGGGAAACGTTGGGACTAGAACAGTGTTTCTCTAGCAACTTTAAGCTGCAAGGACCTCAGCTCCCAGAATTCCTGGCTGGGGGATTGTGGGAGTTGAAGTCCGCGCCGTTTAAAGTTGCTAAGGTCGAGAAACGCTGCACACCGCATAGCCCCAAGGTTCTTTCCCCTTCTAGGATTCGATGCTAAACGACGACGCTTACTCATCATCTGGAGTTAACTGCACAGGTTCACTGGTGAACTGGGTATCAAAGTTATCCAAGCCGTAATCATCCGTGATCTGAGGCTGAAAGGGCGGGGTGGCCTGCTTCTTCTCCAGCTGAGTTGAGGGGAGGAGGGGAAAAAGAGAGAGAGAGAAGAGATGTGTTGCTTAAAAGACACATACATTCACCCCCAGTTAGTTACCCATCGTGTAGTCAACAAAAGGCATTTCCAAGGCCACGGTTGGGCGTTTTCTAAGTTTGTCCTTGTCTTCTGTGGACCCTTTCTGACCAAGGTGGAGGATGAGCCAGAAACAGGCTGTGTCTCTATACCCAAGTCTTCACATCTTTAATGTTGTGGTTTGCCTGCAGATGGCACTGGAATCGGACAGTGGGGAAGAACGGGGACCAGTCTGGGAATCTGGGGAGGACTCGGACGAGGGTCCTGCATCCGATGCAGTGGTAGGGCCAGGACCATCTGGGAGTGGGGTGCTGATTCCGGAGCCTTTGGAGTCTGGCAGCAGCGAGGTAGAGGAATGAGGGGAGCCTGTTCCCAGTGTGCATATGCGCAGAGCTGCTAGAAGGCGACAGCAGCTAAGACAAAAGGGGCAACTCGGGAGTAAGGCTTGGAGGTGATTGGCCCTCCCATAAGATATAAAGGAAGTGCAAAGGGACAGGAAACTTTGCAGGAAGCAACGTTTGGATTCAACCTTGAAGCTCTGTGTGGACTTTATACTTCGGTTGGGTTTTTACAGTTAATTTGGCACTTTAGTTGTTGGCAGCAATTCAAAGGAGAGAAAGGTGAGTGCTTATCTCGAGAGACTGTTTTGGACTCATTACAGGCTGGGAATGAACATAATTCCCAGTGTTGAAATAAAACAAGAGTTGTTTGGACTAAGCATGTGCTTAATTACGGTCTCGGGAAGCCTGGGTCAGAACATTTAGGGCTGCATCTGTGAAGTCAATACCTAGGAAAATGTACGCGAATCCATCGTGTATTCTTAAGGAGCATTGAAACTGGTTTGTGCAGGCTTGGAATGAAGGCTGAGAGTCTGCCAATGCCAGTGTGTAATTTGAATAAGCGACAAGGCCTTCATGACAGTTTGTCATTTAGCACCTGCTGACTCTGTCTGTCTCGGGGGGCGGGGGGGGCAGTGGCTGTCCTGTTTTACCCTTGAAATAGAGAGTGCCAGATTCAGGGTCATCTAAGCTGAGTGAGGATCTGTAACCATGGATTTCTTCTAACCCTATCTAGACACATGACATTGGCTCCTTGTTGACCTCCTCCTGTCAAAACTGGCTTTGAAAGAGGACAGGGGAATTTGGATCCTCCTTATTCTTGAACTCAACACAAGCAAATGCATCAAGTCAGGAACAAATAACAATGGCTTGAGGTCACATCTTGGGTGGCTTCCGGACATCAGCCAACAAAACAGAAGCACACAATAATTCTGATTTCTGCGCCGACTTAGATCTTGTTGACAAGTTCTCCAGTTGTCTTAGAACATGGGTCTCCGAACTTGGCAACTTTTAACATTTGTGGACTTCAACTCCCAGAATTCCCTGGCCAGCACGGTTGTTTTAAGGAATTCTGGGAGTTGGAAGTTCCCAAATCTTAAAGTTGCCAAGTTTGGAGATCCTTGTCTTAGAAGGTCAGGTGCCATCCCAAAGCAGATCTGAGGGGAGTGTGGAGGGACAGGGAATAAGGGGATGTGAAACTCCCTCAAAAAGGAAGTAGCAGTAGATTTGCCTCCTCTGGGAGCCGGTTGTATGGATATGCAAAGATTTAGGTTGGTTTGTTGCGGGTCTAATTGAGCAACCATAATGATAAAACCAAATGGACCACTCCATATTATGGTGTATTGTATTATGGTTCGTTAGAAATGGCCACTGTAAGCCTGATATAGAATGGTGTTTGAACCAAGTTATAGTTCCTCACTCATTCTGCTAGGTCTCCAGTGATGCTAATAGTTACATTATCTCTTGCTTCTTGTTGTTCTCACACGAACGATGTAAACCATCTTCACGGCAGCATCAGAGGTGATGGTATTATGATACATGTGACATCACTTGCCTCTCCCATTAAGTGACACGCAAAAGAATGTCTCAGATACACAGGCACAGGTACAAGGAGGGGGAAAAAAAGCGAAATGCTTTACCAGATCCCAGTCTATGCTGCGAAAAAATGTGTGTGACTTGATTTCAGAAAATCCCGTTTGGGGTTGGCATCCGAGCCTCTCTTTGGGATCCTAGGAGGAAGAATGAAATTAATTTTCCCACAACTAGAAAACGACAGGTTTGTGAGGCCAAAGGCTGAAGACAAGTTTCTTTAAAAATAAATTTGCCTTTATCAAACAAATCATTATGTTCATCTAGCAATTCTGTCTCCCTATTTTTTTTCACTTTACAAGGTACAGAACAAAATACAGAAGAATTATCTTAGTCTATTTTGCCCTGGTTCACACACTGTTCAAGGTTTAATGAATAAACCACAGGGTCAACAGAAGGCACCAAGAGTCAAAAAGTGCTTTTGTGGGGGAAAAAAAAGACAAAATATTGTAGACCTACCTTATTTAAAAACCCTTTCAAAACATGAGAGGCCTTAACAGAAAGGAATCTTGGAATTCGGATTGGTTTTTCAAGGATAACTGTTAAAAAATGTTTTGGAAAGAGAAAACATTATATTCCCCAATAAATCGGTATAGTAATTATTTTAAGTCTGTGTTAAAATACAACACAATTTCCTCTCCACCCCTGTTTAACAGACTATTAAATAGAACGTTTCGCCTGTTATATTGAGGTTACTGCAAGTGACATTGTTTATGTCAATTGTGTAATTACTCAAATTTTGGAAACTGACACAGATCACATAAATTCAGATTTAATGGGTAGTGAGATTCTACTGTATATTAAAATTTATATTAACATAGATCATGTAGATGAATAAATTGATAAATCTGTCTCCAAGGAGGCAGGGCTGTAATTGGTGAAGAGAACGTATCCAGATTAAATAAGGAAAAGACATTAGTAAACTACAGGGGTTTTTTTATATTAAAATTGGGTTGAAATGGATTCTGTGCTCTACACACATTTAATAAAAGGGGGCTAACCTATTCTCAAAGCACCTGAGAGTGGGACAAGAAGTAACAGATGCAAACTTATCAAGGAGAGATCCAACCTAGAACTAAGCAGAAATTTCCTGACAGTGAAAACAATTAATCATTAGTAGTTGTGGGTGCTCCAACACGGAGGTTTTTAAGAAGAGACTGGAGATCCATTTGGTTCAGAATAATATAGCGTCTCCTACTTGAACAGCTAGAATTTCAACAGGAGGTGCTTCCTAGAATATAGACATTTGAACCTTTTGATAAATCTTTCAGGAGTTTGTCAGCTGAATGTCTATCAAGCACTTCAGTAGGAGGCTCCCTTTGAAGTCTATGCAGAATCCAAAAACTAAACCATAACCAGATACCTCTCTTAATTAATGGGACTATGTCTATATTAGCCTGTTAACTGTAGGATGCTAATCTGTCAGTCTCGTTACATAAAAAAATACCTTGGAAGAGGTAATCTTCAGTGTTCATATCTGGATTGTCGGTAATAATATCAAAAGGAGATCTTCCAGCCATCATTTCAAACATGAGGACACCAAGGGCCCACCAATCCACACTGAATCCTGTAAAGAACACGTTAGAAAAACGTGTTTTCAATAAAAGATTTCAGGTGACTGTTACTGCTTTAATATACAGAACAGCACTTAAGGATTAGACAGAGTCATTGATTGAGGTAGGTGGCTATAGGAAAGAGAGAGAGAGAAAGAGGCAGAGGGAGGGAGGGAATGTAGGAAGGAAGGAAGGAAGAAAAGAAAAAGGAAGGAAGGAAAGAAAGAAAAAGAAAGAAAAGAAAAGAAAAAGAAAGAAAGAAAGAAAGAAAGAAAGAAAGAAAGAAAGAAAGAAAGAAGAAAGAGACTCTTCAGAGAAGATTTTAGTGGTGTACAAGGTGTGTGTGTGTGTGTGTGTAATGGAGAACATAAAAACAACCAGAACAAAAAAATTAATTCAGATGTCCTGCGTTGTCCCTTTGTAACAGTGCCATTAACGATTGCTTCAAAACAACAGGATAAATTTAAGAATTTACTTTGGAATCGTTTAAAAATTCACATCCAATGGCAGGTGGCCCGTTTTGGATGCAGGTAAGTGCAGGGCCCCTTGTAGAGGCTCTGGGAGGTCGAAAAATGGCCCTCCCAGAAGTTCTGGTAGGCCACGCCCACCATGGCCACACCCACCCAGCAACCGGGGCAGAGAACCGGTTGTTGGTATTTTTGCATCCCACACTCCATCACACAAAGAGCGGAGGCAGGCCAGTTTCTCCATCCTCCTCCATTTTGAACACTGCTCCACTCTTTTCTTCTCCAGAACATAATAAGGAACCCAGAGATGCTTCCGTTGAGTCCGACCTCTGCTTAACGGCGTAAAGACACTCAACACAAACAGCGCATCTGTGATCACTCCGGATGAGAAGACTTTACACTTTGCGGTCTCTACATCATTACACGCTCTACATAGCAACTCACCGTATTCTTCTCCTCGGAGAATCTCCGGAGCGATGTAATTTGGCGTTCCGCAGAAAGTGCTCGTCGTGTCGCCGGGGCCCAATCCTTCCTGCAAAAATGAAATGATTGTAGGAGAAAAATGGTTTTGGAGGAGTCCCCTTTCAGACCAAGAGGGGGATTGATCCAAGGACTCGATTTACCTTACACATGCCATAATCTGTTAGCTTGATGTGGCCCTCTGTATCCAAGAGAACATTATCCAGTTTTAAATCTCTGTAAATGATGCCTCTCTCGTGGAGGAAGTTGAGAGCAATGCAGATTTCAGCAGCATAAAACCTGAAGGGAAAATGTAATTTCACTCCTTTGGCAGCAGGGCAATTTAACAGTTGGCTATACATTTCAGTTATCTGCAAGCTTTCAATGCTGCCACAGTAGCAGGTGAGATCATTGAGGCCCATGTAGGTGTTGAGGCACAGCAGTGTGCTGCTTGCGCCCCCTTCAGGATCTACACCTCTACTACATTCTAGTCCAGCTACACTGCAGAAGTTCTTCAAGGGCAGTGGTACCTTGGTACACATTGTTTGATTAGTTCTGGGAGGCACGATAGTACCAAAGTGATGAGTAACAAACAAATTTTTTCTCATAAGGTACAATGTAGTGAGTCACAAGGCAGCCGACAGCAGCAAGTTCTAGCTTGGGTGTTGAGTACCAGACAATGAGTATTGGGGCAAAATGTTCACATCAAAAGGTGTTGAGTACCAAATTCGATGAGTTTCAAAGCAGTTGAGCACCTAGGTACCACTGTACAGCGAACCTGCCTCACTTCTTTAGCGTGAGATAGTATGTCTGGATAATAGCTAGCTCTCACTTTAAAAGACAACCTGGTAATCTCTTGGTATCTTCTTATACACAGCCTATAGGCTAAGAAACTTCTTCAGATGTCCTCACAGCAATAACTTGGCTGTATTTAAAACAAATAGAGGTCAACATGCCGCAGCAAGGAACTGCATCAGTAGCAAGAGGACGAAGGACTGCAATCTTTCCTCTTGCAATTGAGAGATTAGCGAGAGGAAAAAAACCTAAGGAAATTGTAAATTGTTTTGGCTGGCATTCACACACTTCTAGTAGAGCTGGAGAGAGAGGGAGGGAGGGAGAGAGGGAAGGGAGGGAAGGAGGAAGGAAGGAAAGAAAGAAAGAAAGAGGAAGGAAGGAAGAAAAAGAAAGAAAAGAAAAGATCATACTACCTTGCGTGTTCCTCTGGAAGCTTCCTTTGCCGTTGCATATGAAACATGAGGTCTCCTCCATTCACATATTCTATAACAAGAAACAACCTGAAAATAGAACGCACAACTTCTGTTAGTCAGCAGACTGTCTGTAGAGAGCGGGTGGGAGGGAGGGAACAGACAAAATATTGTGTCGCTGCTAACGTGCTGCAAACACCACCCTTGTTGTGTGTACGTCCGAATGAATCTTGTGTGTACTTCATAATGTTTCACTTCTCATCCAAGGAGCTTCTTCAGTTCCGACTGAAGTTTTGAAGGACTGAAGTAAGAACTGAAGAAGCTTCTTGTGACAAGAAGAAAAACCTCTTCAAGGAAAAACCAAGAAAGTCCAGTTGCCTCTTGAAAAAGCATTGTCTTTGATTCTCTGTTCTCTCCTTCTCAATTTGAATCTTTGTCAATGGTCATTAGAAAGATGGACATTTCCCTGCCCCAAAGATCAAGCCCAGTTGTAAAGGATGTTTGCTGAAACTTCAGAAATTAAAAATAACAATCCAGTAACCAGGAACCTTTTAACTCAGACCAGTCTCAAGGCTATTTACAAATTAGCTATTTAGGGAAGGGTTTTCTAAGCCTCAGAAGCTACACAATGTGAGATAACTAAGGATATTCCTTTTTTTTTTAAACTAACAAGAAATAGTTCCTTTGAATGTTTTGAGTACGTGGTTTAAAAGAAAAAACCCTGAAGTTTTCAGCTAGTGCAGGCAAGGAGGAAAAACCCATTAGAGAGAGAGAGAGAGAGAGAGAGAGAGAGAGAGAGAGAGAGAGAGA
>NW_020769387.1:3748422-3767912 GCF_900518735.1 Pseudonaja textilis | reverse complement strand
TTCCTTTCCTTTCCTTTCCTTTCCTTTCCTTTCCTTTCCTTTCCTTTCCTTTCCTTTCCTTCCTTCCTTCCTTCCATCCATCCTTCATTCATTCATTTTCTTTTATAGCCATCCAGCAGAGCCAAGTGACTCTGGACTCCTTTTAATTTTGGTTAGCTAGCATTTATATCTGTTTTGTGTAAAATTTGCAATGCCAGCTGGAAAACGGTAAATAAAAATGAATTCTTCGATGGGCCAAAACTAAGTTTGCACGCACCAAAGCCAGAGTTGTTTATAGCGAGGGAAGGAGCTCATCTATTTCCCTCTGCCAAGCCCACAGATAGAAAAACTCTTAACATGTTCCTGCGTTAGCCAACAGAAACCTGCCCTGCCAAGCAAATGTAAAAGGCAAGGGACAGAATTTGCAATGGGAAAGGAAAGGAAGAGGTCATCCTGAGAATGAAGACGTGCGTTAGATCAAATTGTAATCAAGGAGAACCTTTTAGTTCCCCTGAAAGGGGAGATGGGTGTTTTTGTTGTTGTTATTGTTGATTTTTTTCAGGTCACTGGTCGAAGTAACATGCCTTTCCACTGTTAAGACTGTGAGAGGCTGAAGAAAAATGTGCCTCTTGACAGAAGTGTGCTAGGGGACTATGAAGAGGGTGATTAGCTTTTGAAGCAGAGAATGTCATTTCCACTTTGGTCTGTCCCTTAACATCCTGCTGGATAGGAATAGCAAACAGACCCCGGTAAATCAATCGATATAAAAAGCATTTCCCCTCCTCCCACATAGACACTGGCTTTTGAGCCGCTCTATGAAAACATCCCTTGGTTTAATTTGTAAGAATATGTACTGAGGGAAAAGAATAAGAATAAGAATAAGAAGAAAAGATGACCCCTTTTTCAGGTTGTGTAGACTCGCACAGCTATCCCCTCTGGGAAGTCATGATAGATGTTACAAGCTCTTGAGAAGGGCAGTGACACTTACTTTGGCAATGGTTGCTTTCACATCCTAACTGAAAGCTACAGTTTTGCAAACTAGAGCTAAATTTGTTTTTTTTTAAAAAAGGCAAACAGATTCTTGCACATCATAAGAAGAATTCCCACTGAGGTGCTCTAAGAATCAAAAGGATCTGATTAGTCTTTTTTAACTTAGCAGGAGCCCTTTATAAGGCAAGAGATCTTAAAGGGAGCTCAGGACTAGGTGGAGGGATCTTAGGGCCAGAAAAACATACACTCATTAATCCCGGAATTATTATTATTTTTTTAAAGGAGTTTGGGAAAACCAACCGTCTCTCATCTTTTTATTGGCTCAGTTTGCACTCGTAGAACTGAGCAGATACTTTCAAACCCAAGTCAACTTGTTACGAGGCAAGAACAAAATACCACACAATCTCAAAGAAAAGTTGAATTGCCCAGTGTTTGTCTTTACCAAGGCATGGAAAAATGGCACCCTCAGTTCTTTGTTTTTCAAACAAGGGAACAAACTTTTTTTTAAATCATCCCTCAAGCTTAAACTGCCCGTTGCTTTTTGGGAACCAAAACATTAACACGTTTTTCCAGAGTCGTGCAATCAGAAATACATCTACTTTGGATAGGCTTTTTCTGAAATGTTTGTCTGCTGGAAAGCTTCTTTCTGGAAATATAACAATAACAACAAAAAACAGAAAGAGGCTTTCCATCAGACAAGCATTTCAGAAACAGCCAATCCAAACAGGCTGGCTGGCATAAACTAATGCTCATAAGAGTTAAATTTTATTTTCTTCTAATCATTTCCTGGGCATGGATTTCAAGGGAACCTGGCTATAGAACTAGGCTACACTAACTGACATAATTCAATGTAACAGCTTTTGGTTTTACAGCAAAACATTCTTGTCCTTTAAAATAGTCACACGGAATGGCCTGGAAATAAAAGATTATGGAAAGTAAGCTGCTATGATCTAGATATAAAGGCAAACTTTTATTTAGTTATGATCTGCGGAGCCCTGGCTGCTCCCTGAGCTGGGTTGCTTTCTTGCTTAGATATAATCCCAGATCAATAGGTAAACCTGTGGCTAAAAGTTTGGTGATAATAATCTTTTATCCTAAACTAGAGGAAAGCATTAAGGAAAATAAATAAACAACACCCCCATTTCTCTGACAGACAAATCTTGCAAAGTTTTTGAAATGTTTTCCCAATTCAAATCCAGCAATTTCTCACGGGGGATGTAACAAGATTACTTTTACCTCGCAGCGATTTTTTTGTACTGTTCTGGAAAGTGAAATTTTAATTATTATTTTTTTTCCAATTCTTCTCCCTACCACCACCTCAAGACCAAACCTCTTTTTTTTAATTTGTCAGTGGAGTCATCCTACTTTGCTTTGTCGTTGCTTTCTCCATTGTAACTAACTTTGAAAGGGAGTAGTGTTCAAATCGACTGGACCCAAATTTGACTCCGCTTCCAATTTTTCCCTGGTGAATCTAGCTTCATTTTACATCCATTTTTATGAAGTTCCAGTCAGATTGCACTATACACCGTGACTTTGGATTTATAAACCCAATGCTTAAACTGCAGGCAAAGAAATAAAGGCCCATGAATGAATACTGTAATTCTTGCTGAATTTTAACTGAACTATGTGCCGATGAATCCATCTTAAGCTATGAAGGGATGGGATCAGGATCCCTAATGGGATCAGGACTTTCCTGGCTCTTTTTATCAAACAAAATGTTAACGGTTCTCAGTGATTTTGCTCCAGTAAAATGACAGGTAGATTATCAAGAATTTCAGCTTTAGGAGGCTGATGCTTTCCTATGTGGATCAAGAAGTTTTACAATATCCCAAATTTCATTACTTTTGAAGCCCTTCAAGATGAGAATGAAGAAAGGCAATTGACAGAATGGAAAATTATACATAATCGAGGCCATTGTCCAAAATGTAGCTAAGCTCCCCAGCATAAAAAGTGTTTTTGTGCCTTTGGGGAAAAAAAAGAAAAACGCTTAATTTTCTGGCGGCGAGAGCAATCAAAGGAACAGAAGCGCCTGGCTGAGTAACCCTCAACCTCTTCGCACAAGTTACTATGGCCCAGTTCACACATTCCCCCATGCCGGTGCGTGGGAAGCCACTTGAAATGGAACTGAGTAGGAGCAAGTGTTTCCAGCAAGCCGTTTACGTGACAGCTGCTCCACACGTGGCCTGGGCCACGCCAGCTGTGGCAGCCCACTGAAATCGCCCAGGCTTTGCAGAAAGCGGTTCTGCATCAAGACATTGGATCGTGAAAAGCTACCCAAGGGCTTTCACTGAAAAAAAAATATTTTTTTTTAAAAAAATGAAAACATGCCCAAATGATCAGGGGTCCGGGGCGCTTTTGAAGGCAAAGTCAAATGTCCATCACTAGAAGAGACTTGATTTTGCAATGCTTTGATTTTGCCACCTGAGGAGGAGCTTTGATATGGAGATGGGAGGCAATCGAATTTATTTATCTAATCAATGAAATGAACGTGCCATAGGGAATGTCGTACCTAATGCAGAATTTTGCAGACTTCCCTTCCATTGATAACGGAAGTTATCAATGGGAGGAAAATAAAACACGCCACAGACTTCCAATGATGATGTTTACATTTCCATATTATTGGGGAGGAGGGGAATTAAAATATACGAGAGCAGCCTGACCTAGATCGAGCTTTATCTACTCTGCCCCTACAAACTTATTTGCTTCTTTTAAAAATTGTGAACCACTCGCCCCCACCACCACCACCAAAAAAATTATTTGCAACACCCGCCAATAACTTCAGAGTAATATTTCAGTCTGAAGAATTTTTAGCCTTGTTAAAGTATTATGAGATTCTCCCTGCAACGAAGTAATCCATTTGTATTCTTTTCAAAGTCTTGTTTTCAATGGAAAAGCAGTGTTTTTTCCCTTTAAAAAAATACTATAAAGCGGATAAAACAGAGAAGAACAGACTGAAACAGGAGACCTTAGCTGCCAGATGTAGACAGGTATAAACAAACATACATGATGTAAGCATGCTGTAGAGGCCCAATCTTTCTTAAGATTAAATTTAATTATGGCCCTGTTGTGATGCCGATTTAATTCCTTAATTGCTACTATAGCAGATCTTGGAATAGAATGTGCCCTGCATGGGGCTTATTAAAATGAATAGGTAGATGAGCCCACAGGTTATGTATTTGTTCTGCAGGGGGAAATATTTGTAACTTATGATACAGAAACGTTTGTTTTTCTGAGATGCGAAGTTTGACTTCTCCCAGTTGGATTAATGCTTGACTGAATGCACTAGACTTCTAAGACTATTTTCCTTAGGCACACATAATTAGCTGCATTTGTAAGCCAACCGATATTATGAAAGAAACCCATTTTTAGATATCTTTGTGACTAGTAGTCTGATATAGATGCAGGAGAGGTTTGCAAAATGGAGAACATTTTTAAAAGGAAAAAATTTGACATTTGCACCTAAGGAATAACAACAGCTATAATAAATATATTTCAGAATAAATCAGGAATAGCTTTTTCTCGACCGCTTTAATTAGATCCCTGTTGAAAACATTGTTAAAATCCAGGTGTTTTAACAAAATCGACACTACCCAGATCCAGCTTTATGACTTATCAAAGATTGGTGAGTCAAACCTTCTGCCTCAATTGCTTCCTAAAATACAATTTTAATATTAAAATAAAGGCATATTCACATACGACAACCCTCAGGGACCTGAACACGATCCAGCTTTCTATATCAAGACCTGAATCAGGAAAGATTTCAATCACCAGGAATGAGATTAAAAATATGAGTCCGCCATTAAAAAAAATATAATCTAATTTTGCTCTGAAGCCCTTCAATGGATGGAGACTTGCATCAGAGATAACAAGTGTGTGTTTGTGTGAGAGGACCCACGCCAGCACACCAGCCTCTTCTTGTAGCAAGAAGTAGTGACAGCCATATCATCCTGACGGTTAAATAAACCTTACGTCCGACCATTTATCGAAACGCACAAACCTTTACCCCCAAATATATATATGGATTAGATACTGATTACATTCTGCAGCATTAAAGGGCTGGGTTAAGAAGGGGAAGGTGGGGGGGGGGGTGAAAGCTTTGCTTCACAGATGAAGTCAGACGTTTAACACAGCTGTGTCTCCGACACACACATAGAAATATTTATGGTGTCATTAATTAGGTCACATCTATTTAGCTCCCCCGTGCATTGAAAGAGCATCTTGAGGCTAATCCAGAGAAACAATAATCGGGCGGGGGGGCAGGAAAACGGGAAAGAAAATCCACACGGATCGAGAGAGTAGATATCCGCAAACACATTTGGGGGAGAAGAAATCAAGCTCAAGGATTTTTCTCTCTCCAAAACACAGGACTGAAAGCTGATTATTCAACCGCTGTTTGCAGCCTAAGCTGAATTGATTCTTTCTTTTTTTTTTTTCACCCCCAGGATCTACCTGGCAGGAAAAGCAGCCCCTGGCTTTCCCTCTTCTTCCCCCCCCCCCCCCCCCGTTACCCCTCCACCCACCATGGACTCCCTTCCCTCCACCCGCTTCTGGCGGCGTCTCTTTCGGCCACAGTACTCACTCTGTTAAAGCGCTTGGCTTGAAACAGATGCCCATTCACTCGGTACAGCTTCCTCCATCTTCTGGCGCCCCGCCGGTAGATTGATTCTGAGAAGGATATTAAAAAGGTGTAAAGCAGGAGCATGTTAATCTCGTGGCCTCTCCACAGAGAGGGCCGCCGGCGTCTGGATCGGGGCTTTTCCTAGCGTCCAACAGAAGCAGGAGCATCGCTCCCGAAAGCGGCGCTGTCAAAATGCATGGGAAGAACATGTCTCGCCATCGCTCCGGCCTCTCCCTCCCCTCCTCTCCCCTCCCCTCCATCTCTCTCTCTCCCTCCCTCTCCCTCCCCTCCCTCACATGATCATGGTCTTATTACAGTTCCAGGACTGCGGACTCAGGTGAGATGGCGAGAGATGACAGACCTCGGAGAAGAGGCTCGTTCTTTAAGCCAATTGCCGACGAGGCGTGTCAGCTGGGAAACACACACACACACACACACACACACACACACCGTGACAATGCACAGAGGCACAATTGTGGCCCCCATTTTCATGTTCTCCCTCCTGGAAGATGATGTCGCTAGGATCAAAGGTTGGGTGGGGTGGGTAAGAGGTTTGGGGAGTGGGCTTTTAGCATCCATCAAGAAACAACCAATATTCTATTCAGGAACTTTGTACAAATGGAAGTCAAGATCAGGGTTAAGAGCCCTCTCAGGCTGTTCAGAGCAGAGATCACATTCAATTAAAAAAATGTCATTTCACCAGATTTTCAAAGCATGCCCTAAAGCTATTTTAATACCAGCCTTGTAGCTTTTTTTTTTTTTTTTTAAATGAGTCTTTTTCAGACCGGGCTCAGCTGCAGGTGGGGAGTGTAACTTGAAGAGAGTTCCCTTTTTGCAGGACCAAATTTCCTTCTCTGAAGGAAGGGGGAGAATCCAGATTTAAAAAGAGGTACAAACAGATCGTAGGCTCCTTGAGGCAGACGTCATCGAATGGCATTTCGGATACATACCCCCTCTATCCAAATAGGGATCTGGAATCAGAATAATTCCCCACTCCTTCCCCAAATGGCTGAGATCTTTCGACCCACGCAATCACTTTTTCCTTGAAAAGAAACACTCCTTCCGTTGCGATATCATCTCGTTCAGTCACGCAAGCATCGCTATTTGACATGCAAAAGTCCTGCATTGCCTTAGGTCCAAAACACACACCGTGTGATCTTTGGGCTCTTCAGAATTTCAATGTATGCAGCTGGAGAAAAGGGTTTTTTTTAAAAAAAATAAAAAATAAAAAATCAAGCCCCAAAGCCCACCAAGCTTTATTTTAAATACACGCCATATTTCAGCCTGGAAAAATTCCTCAGGGGAGTCGAAAAAGAGAAAAGACAGAATAAAGATCAATAAAAGATTAAATCAGAATAATGAAAGATCTGAAAGGGGGGGTGAGGAATCCTCACATCAATGCTATAAACCAAAGCAGATTCAGGGTTTTGCACCATTTTGGGATAAGATTGTTATAGGAACTGGATTCTGGTCGATAATCGTTATACTCCATTTATAAGTAATGTGATACATGAGCCGCTGCAGGTGCATTCTAAGAACCACAGGTAGAAGCCAAAGAGGACTTCCTATCAGTAAGGTTTGAGGCTAAGATATCTACAGGTCCAACAATTCATATCCATCGTATTGCAAATGTATCCGAAACTCACATCTAAACGGAGCTCAATCAAGTCAACACAAAGATTTCAACAGACCTTTGGCTCAAGAACCATAACCCAAGAAAATTCATCTAAGATATTTTACCCCTCAACAAGGAAGCATTAATCATGATTGTCCTTACATTTTCTCCATTGTTGGAAGATCATTAGTCCTTTGTAGAAATAAGCCCCCTTTTTCTGCATTCACACCCAGCAGCCACGTCCACCTTAGCCTGACATCTCCAACCAGACCAAAAGATCTTGAGGTAGACTTTAATTTCAGTGGGTTTTTATTTGAGAACGTGGAAAGGAATGTAACTGTTTCTATGACAACTGGATGGCCAAAACACATTCCGGGTTTGAAATAAACACAGGAGGCGAGACGTACACACAAACACACATCTACAGAGAATACCTGGGGGAAATCGACCCTAAAATTAAAATTGCTACAAAAAGAGTTGATTTGTATTAAAAGTCAAAGAGCAAAAAGGGTCCAAATTCATCTGCTTGCGTGTCAATTCTTCTCAGCATTATTTGGGAGACATTTTCCGTTTGTCACATCTCTATCGGTATATGATGTTGTACAGCCCACATCTGTATCTTTCAGGACGATCGGGTCTCAAGTCCATGATAGCTTAACGTGTTACTTCCTAGCCAATCTTGAGTTTGTCCCTGACAGAAAATACTTGGTTGTTAAGAACCTGCAGTCTTGAAGCACCCATAATTTCTAGAAGCAAGTCGTTCCATTGATTAATTGTTCTAATCGTCAGTAATTCCCCACCCCCCACCCCAACAACCAAGGAACTAAGGAGAAATTTCCTGACAGAACAATCAAACAGTGGAACAACTTGCTTTCAAAAGTTGTGGGTAGAGACTGGCCGGCTATTTGTCCAGAATGGTATAAAGTCTCCTGCTTCAGCTGTGGGGTTGGACTAAAAGATCTCTAAGTTGCTTTCCGACTCTGTTATTCTATTCTATTCTTCTTCTAATGTTTTAAGTAGACAGGAAAAGCTCAAAGAACATACCCTTCCCCTAGCTAATCTTGGGTATTTCAAATAAGCATTGAGTTAATACATTTTTGAGATAAGAATCCTGCACATTTCTCTCCTTAGTAGAGTTTGGAGTTTTGTGCAAAGTCGCATAGTATTAAAACAAACACTTCTATTGGCAGAATGCTTCCAATCTATCAATTATATAGATGTATGAACCCTATTATTATACTGTGGAGTTTGTTTGATGCTTATGGGTTTCTCCGAGATAGTTCCATAATATCTGGAACAAAAGAAATATGGAGTGCATCATGGCTGGATCAAGTATAGCTTTCCTATGTTCCGTTATGTTCCGGTTAGATAATTTGATTACTTCTACAAACCTTTTAGATATTCTATCTGTAAGGAACCTGTTCTCAGGTGTTCTCACCTGCTCTTCAATATGCTTTGTTTAGAAATAATTTGATAGCATGTGGTTGCTAATGTTTTCCGATACCTCATTCCCATAACCAACTATTCAATACCGTGTTCTATTTAATGATCTTCAGCAGCCTTAATTCTTTAAAAGCAAGTTTCTCTGGGATAACCATTCGCTATTTATTTACACAGTCCAGAAATGAACCTGTTGATCATTGCAAGCGGAAAAGAAAATTAAATTCATTTCAGTCTCGAAACAGCAAGAAAGATTTGAACAAGTTATAAAAGGAGATTCTGGAATCTGACTTTGAAATTTGAAACTTAGTCCCACGAGCTCTCCAGAACTGGGAGTGTACGTTGTAATGCTAGTTACTGCAAATGAAGCTGATTTTGTCACTAAAGGGATGTAACTTAAGAGTATAGGTAGTTAACCGCATAGGAAAGCATAAGATTGTGGACTGGAATGCTCCATTGTAGGTGATACCTACAGCAGCCATATTGGCTTTATCGGTCTTTGTAAATGAGCTTCCCAGACAGGGGCAGATGTTCTGAATTAAAGGGTTAAAAGAAAGGGGAGATTAATCCATTGACAGGCATGTCTGTGGTAAAAGGTCACCAGTGAAAGGAAATACAGGTAGTTCTCGACTTACGACCTAATGGAGCCTATCCATTACAGTGGCAAAGCGGGTCACCCATTTGGCTGATCTAACTTTAAAGCCCCTTTTTTTTATTTGCGGTGGTCATAAAATGAATGCTGTGGTCAGTAAGCAAAGCCACTGCTTGCTGCAGGGCATGTTTGCTTGAAAACTAGAAGTGAAAGCCTGTTTTGGGAGGGGAACGTCCACAGCTATGTTACTGCGGGACATTGCAAACGGCTGTGGGGAAGGGGGCATTGGAATTTTGGAATGAAAGGGGGGGCCCATCATAACTTCCAACAGTTGCCAAGCAACGTAAAAGGCAAGCTACAAGACTCCACGACCAATAAAAAGAAAAGAGTGGGTTTTATGAGGAGACTGTCACAAAACATATGCAGTTATGCTCAAAATCGAGACCAAAACAAGCTTACCACTGAGTTTTAGATCAAAGATCTGACTCAGGCTCGATAGATCTCACCCCTCCTACAATTAAGTCTTCCACTCTAAAATACCTGCTGAGTCATAACTCCACATGGAAGGTTGGCTCCAAACAGTAGCCTTTAGTCTTCAAAGCGAGCTGAAAAAAATGTGGAGCTAAAATGAAATTTAAGGAAGTAAGTAAGTAAGTAAGTAAGTAAGTAAGTAAGTAAGTAAGTAAGTAAGGAAGGAAGGAAGGAAGGAAGGAAGGAAGGAAGGAAGGAAGGAAAACCAGTACTAATAGCCCTGTTAACTTGAATAGACTGTACACAAATACATCCAAACCTTTGCACTGGGGAAACATCAGGGAAACATCTGAGAAGTGAACAAGAAGAAAGCCTCAAGTCAAACTACAAGCCTTGGTGATAGTGCAGAAGGAGAGCTGGGTTAGTCGATGGTCAGAAAGTGGCCCTTTTCCAACGCCTACATTTTATTCAAAGGCTGTTTGTGAGCTGCAGCTCCGTTCATCAGATGCAAAGAGTGGCTAACCCGGTATTTTTGAAGCTTGCTGTCTGGGGGATTCTGGGAGTTGAAGCCCACAAGTCTTAAAATGGCCACGGTTGAGAAACCTTGGGCTACACGGATGCAGGATCTGTCCTGGGATGACAGCACAAGAGTTTCCAGCTTCACTTCTGGTTGCCACCACAAGCTGCAGGTGCAAACCAGGAATCAGCCGTAAAAAGGCTCCACTTTAAGAACTAATCAATTGCTCTTTAGTCCTCCCATTGTCAATCTATCGCTGGTTAATTGCTGGGTTCAGGCAACATCCCAGACCAGTGGCAATCTGTTAACGTTGCTACCAAGTAGAAGGGTTTTCCTGCCACGAAACCCGGAGACGTTTCCTAACCGCCTTCTAAAAATGGGACATTGGCTGATCAAACGTTCTCCTGCTGGCTGTGAATTTATCAACCTGCAGGGAATTCCCATGCGTTACGTAAGGCCTTGTCTTCCAGCACTGCTTACGCTTATTCCCTTACAGCAGGAAGAGAGACCTTATCTTTCTGCAGAGAAGGCAGACAGCTGATGGTAACGTTCCGGAAACAAAAGATCGCAGGGATCGCATAGGTAGGCAAACATGGCCCGCAACTCTTTTAAGGCAGCCGCATCTTTTCTTGGAGTCAGCCCATGAAGAACTTGGGAGATATTTTTGTCGTTAAGCATGGGAAAAGACTCATAAGTCACTCTTTTCAGTGCTGTGGTAACTTCAAACTTTCACTAATTAATGGTTGTATCTGTATTTCCTACTTCAACCTTGAAATCATACATTAAGGAGAAGGGGATGCTTATCTGTGCTGGGAGTGTTTTATGAAACAGCTATTTTAACAGGCATTGAAAAAAAGTTGAGGTTAGCTGTCCAGAATTATAACAGTGGAGTTCAACAACTAAATAACTTCTTCTCATGGTCAATAAAACATTGGGCAAGACAGCTTTGAATGGGCCGTAAGACATTAAGAATCAGACGCTATCAATTCTTAACCTTCTTGTTAAATGCTTGACAATTGTCACTGCTTATCAGTATGCCAACCTGCAAGATTTAAAAAAAAAAAAAACCCAGACAAGCTAATGCATCTTCCCACAAGCAGTTTACTGCTTAAACAACATCACAGGCAACAGAGAACAAATTAGAAAAGAGGCACCTAGAAAGCTTCAAAACCACTTTGAGGGAAAGACACCGTTGTTAAAATATTTTAATTTAGTTCTTTCTCCTTCTAGCAAAACGACACCATAAAAAGACGCTTAACTTCTCTTGATGGAATTGTATTTTTCAGTAAACAAAATTGGTTTATTCTTTGGAGAACCAGGAAAGAAGTCGACTGAATGGGGATCTGGGGCACGTTTTCTCTCGAGTAAGCCAAAACTAATAAACGTTACTCCTATCACCAAAAGACAGAAATTGCTAAAAGCTGTTCATTAACATGTCGTTTCCAGGCTAAGTAAAAACCAGCCCAGCCATGGCAGGAAATCCTGCTGTCGGATTTCTGTAAGGAAAAATAACGGCAAGGCAAGGCATAAACTTAGCATCTCATCAAACCTTTCTTTTACTCATTTCTGGAGTTAGCAGAAATGGCTAAATTGACTGCTTTCGTTAAAGAACACCATTTCATTTCTCTCTGGAAACCATTTTGGGATTTTGTGCTTGAGCTGAGGGGGAAAAATGAAACTTTGATTTGGGGTTTTGCTGATTAGATAAGATTTGTTTTTACAGAAACACCTAGTATACAGCTGCAGTGATTCTCTCAACAACTGTGGCAAGAACGGTTGTAAAATGAGTCAAAATTCATTTAACAAATGACTCACTTAGCAATGGAAATTTTGAGATCAATTGTTGTCGTAAGTTGAGGATTACTTATAAAGAAAAGGCGGGGGGGGGGACTTTTTCTTAATTTGCTTTCAAATCTTTCAAGAAAACATTCCAGAAGTCTTCATGTTGCATCATAACATAAATGAAGCAATCAGTAAAACAGTAAAATAAATATCCAATCTTAAAAGAATTCAAATGCCTACAAAAATAAAGTTAAAATTGATACCAGAGAGGTATCCCCCAGACTCTTAAGCATCCATCTGAAATTTCAACAGGGTCTCAAAAGTACCTTTTTTCTGTGTCCATGTTGGAGGCATCTGAAGTTCTACCAAACAAATATCTCGATCTTCAGAAGGACCAGCCATCACTACAGGCTAGAATGTTCTCAGGGGCCCAAGTATCACCAGCTACTGAATATAAACAGTTCCAAGGAGAAATATCTCTCAATTTTATGTATTACCCGAATTGAGAGATAGTATTTATGCAAGACTAATCTTATGCTTTTCACCCATCGATGTTTCTTTCTTTCTTTTTTGCTTTTTTGGAGGGCCTTATGCAACTGATTCTCCCGGGACCGCTTTGAAGCCGCTGTTTCATAATTCACTATTTTATTTCTGTTTACTTCTTGACATTTTCCTGCTGTTTTCTCTCATTATCCTTCATATTTCAAAACCTGAATGCACATAATAACTGGAAGTGCCATGAGCAAGTTCTGAAAATAAAGGAGATGCAAACAAAAATAATAATAATAATTGTACAGGCAGTCCTCGACATATGCTCAGAGGTGAGCCCAACTTGTCTGTTGCTAAGCGAGACATTTCAGTGAGTTTTGCCCCATTCCACCATTTTTCTTGCTACAATCATTAAGTGAATTGCTGCCATTGTTAAGTGAATCTGGCTTTCACACTGACTTTGATTATCAGAAGGTCGCAAAAGGAGATCACGTGACCCCAGGACACTGCAACCGTCGTAAGAATGAACCAAATTTTAACCATGTAACCATGGTGATGCTGCAACAGTCATAACGGCCGTAAGTCTCTTTTATCAGTGCCGTTGTAGCCTTGATCACTGAACAGATGGTTTTAAATAGAGGACTACCTGTATTACAATCCTAATCTTTCCAGGATTTCATCCAAGGACTTGGTTATATTGTGACATTCCCGCTGAAGAAACTTCTTAGATAACTTCAAATATTCTCAGGGTTCGGTTTTATTATCATCGCTTGACTTGGTTATAAAAAGCTGGTTATAAAAGTAAGTTCAGTCAGATACAATTCCCATACTTTGCAACATGGCCAACAGATCAAAAGTTAATTCTAAGTACAGAGCATTTAACTGCCAACGCAAGGAAAAGGCGACCAGCGTTTTCTAGATTGGAGGCAATCCACGAAATGTTTCATCTCCAACAGCACCGGGATAACATCGTCAATTAATTTTTTTTTAAGAAGTATCCTTTTCGCTCAATTACTGTGAATTGCTGAGCAGTGAAGAATATAATGTTACAGTTGTATCTTTTGCATATGATATGCTGCCTTAGAAAGAGTCAGAGACTTTGAAGTGCTATAAAGCTCAAACATCCATCTGGGAGTCCACTCAAACCTGATGTCTGCCAGACCACTAACTGAAAATTCCCTTGAAGAGTATTGGAATTTATAAGCTAAATATAAGCCGTAAATGTTATTGAAACTATAACAGAAGCTCACAAACCACGCAGTATTTGTAGAACGTATGCCAGCCGCGCTTCCGGTTCCAATAACTACAATCTGCAAATCAATAAACTCTTACATTTGTGTGAACTCTCAGCATTAAAATATTGACCAGAATAGCTTTGGGGAATCTGAAATGATATTCAGATAGACGAAGATCGGAGCTTCTTTCAAGTAGGTTTCCAAAATTGTAAGGCTGACAGGTCTAGGGATCTCCACGGTGGATGACAACTTCTTTCTAAAGACATCTGGAAAACGGGGGCACAGCTAAATTTTGCAGCCAGTTAGAGGTGAACGTTTCAAGTCCATCTCCCGCCGCGCTCTCATGTGATGGGATGAGGTGTCAATGCATGGGAAGGCGCATAGTGCCTACCACACCATCTGAGCTGCTCCAGACTGCTCATGAAGGCCCTGTTCTCTTAACAGCGCTGGAAGTAATACACAGCCGCAAATAGGTATTTTGTTCTTCCTCTCAGGCTGGACAATGTCTTGGCTTGGCCCAGAAGGCAGGGATGAAAGTTGAAATCGTAAGTGGAAAATTATGCTTGGGTATCAGTCAAGAACCTTTGTTAAAAGGCCAAAATCCAAATGGTGCCAGACACAAGGAAACGCAACAGAATCCCATCCTTCCAGAAAAGCATTGGACAAGGAACGTGCTTAACTTCCAACATGGTTGCTTCGCCTTCAAAGTCATAAAATATTTCTATGGTCCTTTTAGAGTTGCCAACAGAAAGGGAGGGAGGGGGAAGGGGTTTGCTTGGAAACCAAAGCTGCATTCCATAAATGTTTTCAAAGATAGTAACTAGGTGACTGAAGTTTCTGCCGTGCAAAATTCTAACTGGAGAACGTGATTGATGACTCTGGGCTATGGATGTGTCCCGCTGGAGAATATGAATTATGATACACCCAGAGGGGTGGGGGAAAACCAGGGTCAAGGATGACAATGAATGATGTGTCTCAGAGTCAGCTGCACCCAGGCAGTGCCGGACATGTTAACTCCCAATAAATCCTTTTAAAGTTTTGGAAGTTTGGCTCGAGACTCAATTGGGGTAACTGCCAGAATCCTGACACAAAGAAGTGATTAGCTAGAGATACAGTACTTTCTTCTCCACCTTCTTCAATGACCATCATTGCCCATTTCTTACATTTACATCCCTCTCTCTCTCCTACGCTGATCGAGGAACAAGAACCGCAGATGTTGATGATAGAAATGAGTTCTAACGTTCTTCACGGTGGCTTCTAAAGTGATGGTGATGTACAAAGGGCACCGGAGAGTCAATGCTTTATTATCCAGGAAGGAAATATTAAAGACAATTCAGAGCTGCAAGGAATTAATCACGTGCCTTTAACAGAGTCACATCTGGTCTTCTTAGACGGATGGATCTCTCTATTACTAATCGTCAGGTTGGCCATTCTGATTCTCTGCAGTTCTTCTACAGGTGGTCCTTGCCTTACAAGAGTTCGTTTAGTGACCATCCGAAGTTACAACTGCACTGGAAAAAGTAGCATATGGCTGCTTTTCACGTCTACACCCGTTGCCGCATCCCCATGGTCATGTGATCAAAATCCAGATGCTTGGCAATTGGTTCTTATTTATGATGGTCATAGTGTCCCGGGAGTCATCTATGGGGAAGCCAGATTCACTTAACAGCCGTGTTACTAACTTAACATCTGCAGGGATCCACTCAACAACTGTATCAAGGAAGGTCGTATAATGGGGGCAAAGCTCACGTAACAACCGTCTCGCTTAGCCATAAAAATTTGGAGCTCAATTGCAGTCATAAGCTGAGGATTACAAGTATTGTCCTGAAGGCCACCAAGTTCACTGATCGAAGCGCAAATTTTGACACCCAAAGCGACAGGCTTTATAGACAGGTTGCTTGGTATTTCCCAACATAGCTCTTAGTTCAATGTATGCACTGTATCTTGGTTGATAAGTTAGCATTCTTATCTACGGTTTCACATGGCATTCTTGATATAACTGCAGATTACAATTGGCCCCACCTCAAGACACAGCCCAGTAGAATATACATGGATGTCAAATTTGCTCTTGTCATATGACACGCAATTTTGGCCTTTAATAGAGCACTCCACAACAAATGGACTTTGTAATGCATATGTTGGCTAACAAATTTCAATATTAAATTAGAAGTACTTTTGGGAGTTTTCAGAAACTCTGCGAGGATGAGTCAGTCTCTCCACATTCACATCCTCAGTCTCAACCAAATAAGTTAACCACCCCGGTTGGAGCCTTAGGTAAACAGCAGGAAAAATTGTCACTTGTTTTCACTGGAAAAAAAATTGACATGGTGAATTAAAAGACTTCCTAGTAAGAACTGAACTAATAAAGGCTACTTTATTACCATGGCTGTTAACCTGAAGTCCCAAGCATGGTTATTTTTAACAGACTTCTCAGTTTACAGGGGTAATGAAAATACTTTTTTTTTCCTTATTCAAAATCAGGGCTCTCCAAACTTGGCAACTTTTAAGACTTGTGGACTTCAACTCCCAGAATTCCTCAGCCAGCACTGGCAGGGGAATTCTGGGAGTTGAAGTCCACAAGTCTTAGTTGCCGAATTTGGAGATCCCTGTTCAAGACCATGGGAAGGCCTTCTTCACAGACCTTTTTTTTCTCTCACTTGCCAGCTCTAGATTAAGCCAGTGCTGAGACTAAAACCAGCATTTAATCCTACTTAGGAGCAAAACTTTATTTGTGTTCTGTCTGTATATTAAATGGGAATGAATGAAAGTAGATAATAATGTCCAGGAGCGAACAGAAAGGCCTCAAAGCTGTGTGGATATTCCTTAGGAAGGACAGAAAAAGACACAGACATGTTCCAGGCCAAAATGCAGATTTTATCATTTGCATTTCAGTCACTCCGTTCTCCTTTAAGCTTAGCTGCCACAGTTAAATCTCATGATTATTCTAGAATATTGCTAGCTTCACCTGTACGTTTTCATGTTTCTAATCTCTTATCTCCACTTTCTTTCCCTGATTATGTCCTTGAATTAGCTGTTGTGTCTTCTCCTGGCTTTACACCAGAAGTCTGCATTTAGTCACTGTGTAATCTTCTTATCATTCAAGGCCTACCAACTTTCTTCAGCAATTATGAAAAGCTTATTCTATTGGATCTTTTCCTCTTTGAAATTTTAGGACCTTCCCACCCTCTCCGTTTAGATTTCCTGCCTGTTATCTCTTTCTTAGCTTCCCAGTTTCTCTCTCGCATAAGCTATGGATGATGAATCTGTTTCTTATGGGGACCTGATATTCTGACTGCGTGTTTTAGAGGTCAAATCTTTCACACCTATTTTATTTTCTGTGTGTTTTAACACAATCAGGTTGTGTTCCATAATCTGCAAGCAGTTGCTGGATTGCATTTTTCCACTGTATATTTTCTTTTTCTATATTAGATACCTGCAGATGTCCACGGATAGTTTGAAGCAGAAATGAGCAATAAATGAAAAATTGTCTTTTCAAAATTCTATTATTTCCAACATTATTGCATTTGTCCAATGCACGCCTTCATTTCAATCACAAATTAGTAGTGTACTCTTGATGTTGCAATTTCCACCTCTTTCGATTTGCTATACAATTCCTGATACTACATCTATAGTATGTATCAATGATGTTGAATGTATATCCATCGCTTCAGTTTAATAGATATGATCCTCTGATTACTGGGCAATGACTTCTTAACGTTGCTGTCTTAACGTTCCTTTCTATGGCCTAAAAGTCTTGAATCATGTAATCATCTAATTTAAAGTGACTTATGTCTGTCGCTCCCTGTCTGCTTATCCAAATATATTCAATTTAATATCCTTTATTTCCACTTCCAAGTTCTAGTACTCTTTCATGCTCACAATTACCCACACTTTTACATCCTATCACAACAGTTGCCTTTGTTTTAATACATATGTTAACAGCCACACCTAACTGCACAATTCTTGTTTGCTCATCTCAAGAGACAATTAACCTCATGCAGGAAAGCCTGTTGAATGGCCAAGTTCCTTCTTCTTGGGGTAACAAAAGACCAAGATATTATCCCAAAGTAATAACTCTTAATCTCTTACATCAACAGAGCTGCAGCCATGCTGTGCACCTTACTTGTTACATCAACCACCTGGATTAGATGCTGACTCCTGGGACACTTTCGAAAGAAGCAACAATTAGAGACAGGCGGGTTTAAAGGCCACACTTTTGAACAATAGGTATTTCACATCTATTTTTTCCAATTCAGTGAAGCTCAGATCTCCCCCCGTTGCCTTTGATTCTCCTGGCAATCTTCCAAAACTCCCCAAACCATGTAAGTTGAAGTAAAATCAGGTTTGCTCTTTTGACTACGAAAGCAACCTTGAGATTCCCGTTTTGTTCCTGATTCTTCTGCACGTAAAGGAAAAATGTACTTTTTTTTTTTTTAACTTAGGAGCAGATTCAGCATAACTGCCATCCGAACTAACGGGCAGGCCAGCCAGTTGTGATCCAATTTGACAAAAGAGCATTCAAGAAACAATAGCAACATAAACACAAGAGGGCTGTATAATCTTTAACGGAGCTGGCTTGGAAGCTCGGATGGGGACACAAGCGTCACCCACACAACGCAACACGGATGTCATAATCCTGTTTACTTAACCCTCATTCAAAAGATGGAGGATTTCGGACGCCTATGTGGATTGCCATTCATAGGGATCTCAATGACCTGCTCCGTCAGTGAAAAGTGGAGATGAAATTTCCTAAGGAAACCAATTCCTCCACAGCAAAGTTGACCCTAGAAGCCTGGCACTCTTGACAAATCAGCCATCAACAGACACATAGACATCAACAACATCTATAGACTATGCAAAAGAGACAATCAAACAGCCCAGAAGAGGAGAAAAAAAAGACTCCAGCAATTCTCTACCGGTAATCAGAACGCCGATCAGCATATATTAACTCCAAGGTTAACTTCAGACCAACAATTAAGCAAGCAATACCCCAATCAAGGAACTGCCAAAGAGCCATCACTAAACAGACCAATCAAAGAATCTCAACCTCCCCTACCACACAGACAGACAAGCCATCAGAATATAAACTGAGAACAAACCCCATTCCATACTAGCACTGATGATGTTACCTAGTTGGGTAATGAAACATCTGCAAGAAAAGCTCAGAGAGCACCAAAGACCCCTCAAAGTTGATCATAGTTAGCACAACTCATTTCACTCTAACCAGGCTTGGAAACCATTCCCATGCTGATTGAAGTTAAAATATTTACAAATCAGAAGAAGTTATTTACACCTTGGGCCTTAAGAGGCAGAGCTAACATGCTTGGAATTAGAAAAAAAGAAAACAATTACACAGCCTCCACGCCTAATTATATGTGGTGGTGATTATACAAACCACACCCCAATGCTAGAAATAACCCTGCAGCCTCCGTATCATTGCTCCAAGTCCAAAGTGTAAAAAAAGATGTGCCCTCTTGAGAATTCAGGGCCAACAAGAGCCCTTTCAAGAACCAACCATGCACATTCCGGAGTCCAAAAAGGTTGGGCTCGAATGGTGCTATTTTCCCCCCACTTCTTTATAAACAGCAAAATCATACTCAGATCGTATAAATGTAATTAATAAATAAATAAAGATCATTTCTAAAAGCCCTTAAGGTTTCAAAAGCAGATTTCCTTAGGGAAGAAATCCACGTTGTTTGGGGAGGGGAGGGCGGGGAAAGAAAGAAAGAAAGAAAGAAAGAAAGAAAGAAAGAAAGAAAGAA
>NW_020769387.1:3707441-3748412 GCF_900518735.1 Pseudonaja textilis | reverse complement strand
GAAAGAAAGAAAGAAAGAAAGAAAGAAAGAAAGAAAGAAAGAAAGAAAGAAAGAAAGAAAGAAAGAAAGAAAGAAAGAAAGAAAGAAAGAATGACAGTTTTTTTCCCCGCTGTTGCCCCAAACATAAATGCTTCCAACTAGGTAACCACAAACATCGGATGGAAATGATCCTATTAAAGGCCTGCGTTTTCTCTTCCAAAATACAGAGTCTGTTTCAATGACGGGGAAAGCAGACTTGGAATTGGAAGCCCTGAATAGCTGCAAATACAGGCCGGCAAATTTATTTATATTTTCAGAAAGGCGCCGCTTCAATTTCCCTCACCGCCCTCCCCCCACACACACACAAACCGATCCCCACACTTTGCTTTCCTAGTTGTAGTACAAAAGGTTTACTCTCTGCAAGCAAAGCTGCTATCACCAGAGTTGCCTCATCATCTCTCACACTCCTTCTCTTCGTTCACGTGCTCGGAATAACCTAAGCATGGCTGCTAATACGGCAACAATTGAAGGGGAAAGCTGTGAGTCACACAGTGTTTACAGGCCAGGAACGGAGAGACAATTCACGTACTGGACCATACTATTACTTTCTTCCTTGAGATAACAATGCGTAGCATTCTCTGTAAGATACAACCGATGGTCCCTTGGGAAAATAATGTCTAAGCACCAGAAAACCACGCAAGGAGTTACGATTTCCTTTGCACTCCAAGCAATCTGGCAAAAGGGACACACAGATTGTCAGCGGAGACTAATATCAAACATTAAACCTGTATCGGACAAAGCAAGTCAGACGCGAAAATAAAATAAACAGGCCCAAGACTCCAATTAGATGCCCCCCCAATCACATCCAAGGAACCCCCTCTCTAAAAAGGGCATGAATAAGAAAAGCCCTGGTACACAGCAACAACAATAACAGCAACCAAAAGCATCTTCTCTTCAGTTTCTAGGCTGGGGAGAAAATAAAATAAAATAAAGGGAATAAAAAGCCGGATTAAAAAATGACCAGGGGTGAGCCCCGGCTCTCCTGCACAAAATCCAATTTGCCCATTCAACGGATCGATGTCGCCTGATGTAGCAATGCAGTACCATCCTATTCTCCTGGACGCTGGCGGGGGAAACGTGCCCGGCTCTTTCCCGAGGCGGCTTCGGAAAATATGTCAGAAATCCAAACAGAGGGCGACCATCCCCTCCCCTCCTCGCCATAAAGCAGGCCGCGGACGCAGGCGGGCGTACCGTCAGGTTTCTTGGGGTACATCTCCTTCATCGGTCCTGACGAGCAGCATCCCTCCGCAGACGCCTCTGTCTGGTCTCTCCCCCTCCCTTCCCCCCTCCCCAAAGCCCGTCACCTGGCGAGAGCACGTCTTTTCCAGGGCAAACCCTCCCTGCCTTTCTCAGAGCGGTCTCAGCCACATCCCAAGAGCGGCGGCGGCGGCGAGAGATCCCTGCGGGTTGCAACCACGGCGATGGGCAAGGTGGACTGGCCCACCCCAACACATGCCCGGTGCTGCCGCCGCCGCCGCCGCTGCTACAATCCCTCGCCCTGCGTGCCCAGACCGACTGCATCGCCCTAACAATTGCAGTAAAAAGACAGGAAATTGAAAGGGGGGTGGGGGTGGGGTGGGGGGGGTTGGAAGCTTTACTCACTGGGTTTTAGTCCTTTCCTTCCTCCGCATGTAATTTGTTATGCTTTATAATGCAGTAAAGGATGATGCCAGACTCTGCTTGCCAGCTAATTCATTGCTGCTGCTGCTTGGTTGCTGCAAGAAAGCCCCCCCGCCCCCCCGCCACTCAAACAAACAAACAAACCAAAAAAAAAAGGAATAAGGGTGGAGGGGGCGAAAGAAGCCAAAATATTAAGCGCCAATATTTAATGGAAGGCTGGTTATCCTGGTCTTTCACATCTCTGCCTCATGTATCCAGGCACGGGTTGGACTGGCCCCCTTGGGAGGCTCTTGCTGGCAGACGAGGCACAAACTAAAACGCGGCATGGATGCTGGGGAGGTGAGAAAGGAGAGAAAAAAAGCAGCCCTTGACTCGGTTTCCCCCAAATGTTACGGAGGGAAGGGTACGTTGGCAAGGGTCCTGGAAGAGGGGGAGAGAGGGGGAGAGAGGGAGGGAGGGAAGGAGGAGAACTGATCGGGTTCTAAGAAGACCAGGTTATAGAGCCAGCTGAGGATGGAATCTGGAAGCAAGACTGTTTAAGGAGCAATTTTTATTCCCTCTCTAATGCCCAGAAGGGAAAGCATCACCAGGGGTGTTTGCCGTAAAATAAATTTTTTTTAAAAAAACCCAGATAAAATACTGCATGTACTTTAAACGCCGTGGGATGGCAGGTTTCCAGGCGTTCAGCCTAACTCCCGTGGCTCTTAGGCCCCCTAAAGAGATTGGGATTTTGGATTGGATTTTGATTGCAGAATCAAGCAACCACCCCCAGGAAGGGCCTCCCCCCCCCCTTGCAAAAAAACCAGGCGGTGTAATTCCTCCCCTGCGCCCTTATCGCCATCCACTCCGATGAATGAAGGGAACTTGTGCACCACAAAATTCTGGGGGAGGGAGAAGCTCCTTTTCCCACTTGTGAAGACAAACAGGAAGTGGAGGGGAGGGAATAGAGGGAGGATTCCCAGGGAGGGGTTTCGTTGTTGTTGTTGGGGGTGTGCGGGCACGCGTGTGTGTGTGTGTGTGTGTGTGTGAACGAGCAACTGGGAAGTCTGCTTTGCTTGAAAATGACACTGCTGCAAATGTACAGGTAGTCCCCGGCTTATGGCGGTTCGTTTAGAGACGGCACTCAAAACGGGCTTGTGACTGTTCTTCACACTTATGACCATGGACTACACTGTATTGCCCAAGGGCACAAAGAAAGCCCCCACCCCCCAAACAAGAATAAAACGCCCTTTTTAAGAGTTTCAGAAGGACAAGGCAATTCGTAAAGTTTTGAGACACGGCGGCACAGAAAAAAGTGACTTATGGCTGTTTTTCACACACTTACGACCATCGCAGCATGGTCACGTGATCAAAATTCAGGCGCTTGGCTGAAATGATTTGCATTTATGACGGCTGCAGGGTCACGTGATTTCTCCTTTTGCGACCTTCTGACAAGCAAAGTCAACGGGGAAGCTTAAGATTCACTTAACAACTGTGGGACGGAGCAGTGATTCGCTGAACAACGGTGGCAAGAAAAATGGGGCACGGCACAAGTTCACTCAACCTCTGCCTCACTTAACAACAGAAATCTTGGGGTGAATTGTGGTCATACCTATACTCAAAAAAGAGTTGTGTCATTTGCCACGCAGTCCTATCGAAAGAAAATCCCTACTGAGAATTTTAAAAAAATAATCACACGAGGAAATGATGTGAATTCAAATAGTCTGCAATACATTTTGGAGGAAGTGATCCCTTAAAAAAATGGCAACCCACAAAAGAGTGTTTACTTCACACAGCAGTAAATGTAAGTATTGTGTAACAGCCTAATACAAACAAAATCTCCTTTCATGATAAAGAGAGGAGGGACAATTAACCACATACTGTCTGTTCGATTCATTCCAGAATGTCCATATTTTCGTGCCATTGTAGAAAATTAGCATGTACTAAGTAACAGATTGCTAATTTAAGTGGCAGCCTATTTTGAGGGAAACGGTAGAATTGAAATTTCTCGCTCCGGTCTCCCAAAATAATTTCCAGGCAGAGAAATTTAAATATGGCTCACACTGTAAACAACCAGACAGGAGGAATGAGTGAGAATTTTAGGATCAATTAAAACAAGCTTTACCCGAGTTATTTTTAGTGGGAATTATAGCAGAACGATGGAGCACAAACTATTCTATAGACAGATACACAGGGCATACAGAAGGAAATTATTTGGAGGTTTAAAAGCCTCTAATGGTGACATAAATGGAAACAAACTGATTTACACACAACTGCTGCAGATATTAGCTGCTAATAGTCGGAAATTAATGCCATTAATTAACGTTGATTCCTGAGTACAGACACCTTTTTCGGAATCAGAGGAAGATGAAATACACGGTATTAATTTAGTGCATCTCCAATACATTTATCAACTTGTCTTCTCTACAGCAGTCAAGTATTTCATGTGTAATTCAGGCTGACCACTGAAACAGCAGGGGAGCATGCTCCCTACACATATCAGTGAAGAATTAGGTCAAGCGAGTTACACTAATCTATACAAATCCATAATTTATAATGGGACTGTCAAATCAAGCGACTTTGTGAGATAATGCCATGGAGATATCTTTAATAAGTGTAGCTGATCGTTGTGGCCACAGGTTCAGCTCTAGGGACAGGTGGGTCAACTCTTTACAGATCTGATTCTTTTCCCCAGCACCACCATTGTGCCACAATCCCTCACCATTCTGTGGCAAGACACGCATCCAACTGGTAGCACCACAGCTACAACAGGCTGACTGGATGTTTAAAAAACCAGATCTCCTCAAAATCAAGCCACTTCCTTTGGATCACTGCACCGTTGTTTTTTTTTTTTTGCTAAATTAAAGGGCACCCCAAAGGTTATTTAGGCCTGCTCTGTAGTGGTGGAGAACCTTGCTCTACCTGGAAATGAATCTTTTAAACTACCGATACGCTGAAGTTAGGCCAAAAGCTGCGGCTAGTGTGATTACAGTGGTTCAAGTCTCACAAGAGTTGGTTTAGTAGTGACCGTTTACAACAGCACTGAAACAGCGAATTGCAACCGTTTTTCACAGTTACAACTTGGTGTCCGCTTTGGAAACGGCTGCCACATAGCCTGAGAAAGTGGGAGAGGGGTGATTCCGGCCGAGTAGTTCCAAGTAGACAAAACAAAATTCTTTTCTTAGTTCAAGGTTGTTAAGCGTGACGCAGCAAAGAAAAAGGAACTTACACTGGGGCGGATTAGTCCATGTGATATGATGATGGGAGAAAAGGGAGATGGATTGTAGTTTGGGACATTGTGGGAAATCGGGGAAACTTCTAGTTTCGAGATTCCACAGGTGGGCCAGGTGCTATTCTAATGAAGGTTACTTTTGAGATTATGCTCATCTCGGAGTTACTGATTGGGATGGAGGTTTGCTGGAACGCTGACACTTTGCAGCATCCCCACAGTCACGTGATCTCAATTCAGACGCTTGGCAACTGACTCGTATTTACGACGGTGGCCGTGTCCCGGGGTCACGCAATCCCTTTTTAAGGATGTTCTAGCAAACGAAGTCAATGGGGGAAGCCAGATTTGCTTAACAACCGTGGTGAAAAAGATCGTGAAATAGGGCAAAACTGGTCTCACTTAGTAACAGGAATGTTAATTGGGGTCGCTTAAGTTGAAGACTATCTGTATTTGTGCGAAAAAGCTGAATTTTGTTGGGCTTTGACCCCCACAGTGGAAACAATGGCTTGTAACAAACCACAAAACTGTAGCGGCCAGTGTTTTAAATCAATGTAGCTCTTGGATGTAGAGAGGCATGTTTTACATTTAGCTGCTGGGGTTGTTTCCTTCCATTTATTTCTGAGCTGAGCACAAAAACATTTCTCCAGCTACCATCACCAATACTGTAAAGATTCAAAGTATATGGCATGTTCTGCAAGGACAAAGCTGTAAAAGCCATTTATTATTATATAACCCTTTCAATAAAGACCTACTGAGGCAAGGATCTCTCCGCTATGCGTCTCTTGCAAAATATGGACCTTAGGGGTTTATCTTACAAACGGTCACAAGACAAGGACCTGTTAAAAGACAAAAATCACACCAAGATGGCCTAAGATAGCTTGGCTCTGTAGGAGTGCACCTCCATTTTGGGGGGGGGGGCACATGGCACATGCTTATAGAGAAAACCATAATAGTTTTACCATATAAAGTTGCAAATTTCTCATTTCAGAGGGCTAAATCAAGATAATTTGAATGTAGCATCAAAGCAGTCAGACAATGGAGGTAGACCTCAACCCAATCAAGGTTCATGCAATGGTGGGTCTCAGTTTCAACCCAAATTGGACACCTAGTTCAGAGGTCTCCAGACTTAGCAACTGTAAGATTTGTGGACTTCAACTCCCAGAATTCCTCACACAGCCATGCTGGCTGGAGATTTCTGGGAGTTGAAGTCCACAAGTCTTCAAGTCACCATGGTTGGAGATCGCTGACCTAGCTCAATGCAATATTAGCAATGGTCCAAGTGAAGAGACCTATCCACCACACGGCAACTGCTATTAGAGCCCTACACGAGCGATAATGATTTAGGCGTATTTAAGTATTTAAAATGGGGCAAAATTCAGTTAACAACTCTCACTTGCAGCAGAGATTTGGGATTCAGTTGTGGTTATAGGTCGAGTACTGCCTGTACACAGATCAACATCACATCTATGTACAAAGGGATATGGTTTACTGATCACGCAGTTGCAACCAACATCTTTATTTTTCTGGCCCTTCCCAGAGATGCCACCGTGTACCCAATTTTCTGCTTCTAATTACATCAGGAGCAAAAGACTCTGAAATGAGCAACTGCCTGTTTGCCTTTCCACATTTGAGACTGTTTGTATTCTTCGCCACTGAGATAAATCCAGTTGGGAAAATAAGGCCTCCAAATAAAGAGGAAGGCATTCTGTTAATACTGATTTAGAATAAGAATGTGCAGTTCTTTAGAGCAAAAAATAAATAAAATAGAACTTCAGAGAATGCAGACACAATAATGCACCTCTCTGAAGTTTTTCCTGGAATTTTGCTATCTTGGTATAAAGCAGCCCTACATACACCCCAGGGTGAAATAAAAAATGCTGCTTGAAAGAAATGTAGACAATTGCGACATGGATTGCCTTGGGGTAATTTGAATAAAACAACACACTATTTAAATAGTATTTACCTGCGAGAAAATTTCTGCCCAGCAAAGCATCACAACTACATTGGCGTTTTTCCTTTGCAGGCCAGAAAGGTTTTGAAAGAAAATCAAAAGAGGACGGGATGCGCCAAAATGTTTTTAAAAACCCCGAATTCTGTGCCCAATACTTACGATCTTCTCCAGGACACCGCATGCCGGGTTTTTCTGGAATGCTTGGGAAGACTGCATCAAAACATAAAATACGCAGCATAAATATATATTTCCCGCAGAGGGGTCTTTCCTAGCTAACTCAGTCTTTTGACTAAACGGCGAGCGACAGGCTACTTCCTTAATCACAAAAGTGAGACTCTAAAAATAGGAGAATTCTTTGCAGACACCTATTACTGAAAGGAAAGTCAGGCTCAGGGTGCACTAAAGCAACATGCACAAAAGGAGTTATTGGCGGTGAAAACAGTCCTTGTAAAGAGGAAAAGATGAGCAAGGAGTATTCTCATACAAGAAGCATAAATTCAAATCAGAACAATACACTTAAGAAGCTGCAGAAGATAAATTCCTATGATTTTGGGTGAGGGTGGTTGTTGTTTTTTTGGAACAAACAGCTTGTAATTATAACTGCATCTCATTTATTTTATCATTTAAGACACTTATACACCAGTTCTGCTTGATCAAAGTGTTACATGGCTCCTAAGATCAAAACACAAAGTTGTTAGACAAGAAAATTGCAATGAAACACGCCAGTGACAATTAACAAGCATTTTAACGGCCGTAAAAGAGTGACTTGGTTAAAATAGGCAAGAGACTCCTATGGTAAAGGCCCTCCCCGCAAAGTGACCATCTTCACCAAGTAAGTCCTGAAAGAGGCATTAATAGCAAGAAAGGTCTTCTTAGGAAAATGTTCCAGAGCTGGAACAGAGAAAAGAAATTTCACCAGTGGCTTGGGTATCAAAGAGACAACAAAGCACATCTTCTGGTTATTTGTTGCGGTAGGTAGACAGGATTGTGTTGTAAGTGTAAAATGGGTAAGATCAGATCTTGTTGTTCAGCACCAATCCAAAGGTGCATTTTGAGTTTGTTTGAGAAAGAAGACAGAAGGAAAGAGCCAAAGCAGGATTTCTGATCTGAGGAGACACAGTTTAAAACGATAGCTAAACTACGAGTCTCGAAACTTGCCATGAATAATAAGCCCTTCGTCTCTGTACCGACAATACAAACGGAAGGCTTCTTCTAGTTCCATCTGAGACGAAATGGTACAGGGATCACCTATTTAAAAAAGAAAGAACGTCATTTATGGAAGCAATCCGTGCATGCAACTCTCCAATTAAAAAAAGTCTTTTCCCCCCCACCCCCTTATTTTCAAACAGTGCAATTTGGAGATCGCGGGAATTCACATTTCAGAAGAGTGGAGAAGGAACACTTAGTGGTTGAAAAAGAATTGTTCTGGGACCCTGAGACCCTTCCCTTCATAAACGTTGAGTGTAACTCCATCTCATAGCTGTTACACGTTGGAAGGTCTGTGGGGAAATGATAGCCTGTATTTCATCCTGGCATAAAAACAAAACACTGAAAATCAGGATAGCAGAATAGAGCTGGCTATTCATTCCCTCAGTCACAATTTTTCCCTCTAATTAGCAGAGCAAACATTTAAAAGGATGGCAATCATTCTGCGGGATCGTTTAGTGTGTTATTATATCTTCTTTACTTGGAAAACACCCTTTTCCTAAAGCAAATTATCAACAGACGATTGATGGAATTTAATGTCACTTATTCAGAGAGAAGCACAAAGTGAGGTCCCCAAGGAATAGTGTGAAACAACTGAAGACAGAAACCACCAGAATTTGAATATATCAGTCCTTCTATATTATTGTCTTTGCTGACTGAAGAACAAGCTAACCATGGTTTAAGCAAACAACATAACAATTATGAATTTTACTCAACCCACCATAATGGAGCCTGACTATTATGGTCATATATTATGAAAGTTGTAAATCTGGTCAGTATCGCAGGTGTTTTTTGGTGGCAACAATTAAGCAAATGCTCTAAAGTTTAAGCAAACCCATTGTTTGTTATACCACCGTTTAACTAGAAAACCAAAGCTAACTTTCAATTTTCAGCAAAACCATCGTAAAATTCAGTCAACTCATGAGGCAAGGTTTAAAGGGAAATTGTGTCTAGTCTGAACATCTGAGGCTATTAATTCAAAATAAAGTGAGATGTGGTATGGCCTTAACGTCTTCAGTTTTATTTCTCTAATCTGAAGCAGCCGATCGAGTGACAGTTTGAAAGAGCTTTTGAAATAAAAAGTTATCCATTTAATATCTCCTTTTCAGCCCAGATAATTAACTGCGCCATAAAGTGCTTTAGGGAAAAATGTTTTCCAAAACCACAGTTACAAAAAGCCTGAAAATACCTTCATTATCAATCCACTTCAGGGTAATTGGTTGCTCCTGGGATAAATTGCACATTTCTCTCACTTCATCACAAAGTTCATCATAGTTCATTGAGGCACCCAGGTTGGTGATGAGGATGTCCCTGAAAGAGATAAATTCACAAATTAAGTAAATACATGCTTAAAACGCTTGGTGTTTGTAAAAAGGCAGATACAGCTCAGTCAAGATCCTTGTCAACTTCCTACTTCAAGAAATTGTAAATACGTTTTGAAACTATGCAACATCTGTGCACAGGCAAATAAATATAAGTAAATGAAAATGAGATTTCAAAAAGGAACGATCCCGCAGAATGTAATTGGGTAGCTCTACTGAATGAATGCACTGAATGCAAGGAAAGACGTTAGGGATACATGCATTTTCCTAATGCCATTACAGCTAGTCCTCGACTTACAACAGTTCATTTAGTGACCGTTCAAAGTTACAACAGCACTGAAAGAAGGAACTTATGACTGGTTTTCACACTTATAATCCAGCATCCCCAAGGTCACTTGGTTAAAATTTGGATGCTTGGCAACCGATTCATATTTATGACGGTTGAAGTGTCCTGGGGTCATGTGATCACTTTTTGGGATATTCTGACAAGCAAAATCAGTGGGAAAGCCTGATTCATTTAACAACCGTGTTAGTAATTTAACAACTGTAGTGATTTACTGAACAAATGTGGCAAGAAAGGTTGTAAAATAGGCCCCCAGGCCAAGATCTTTAGGCTCTTGTGAATGAATTATATTTTAGATGTCTACTGGATATCTCAGAAAGTGTTGGTAACATTTATCATTATGTCTCAAAGATAAATTATGAGCCACGTTTGCCCTAATTTCTGCTTTTTACTGATAAGTAAAAATATCGAATGTTTTACAGTCGAGTAACTGAATTTCTGGTGGAAAAAAAGCACCATCCTTATTTTCAGGTGCAAATAATAAAATGGAAAATTCCGTTCCCATTTTGGGTTAAGATAGCATCAACTGGGTATATGGAAACATTCAGTTTGTATATAATAAATCAAGAATAACCAAACATAACTAAGCAACTACAATAAAGTAATTAAAAAAAAACTAGTATTAAATGGCAGCAAGCTAGATCCTGTGAAAAAAAAGAGAGGTGGACACTTCTCAACGTACGGGAGTGAAGAACGGTTAAGGAAGATTTGAAATGTTGCAGAAGACTTCATACTCAGGAGAACTGTCCTTTATTCCAAATATCAGCATGAAGTATAGTCCTGGGAGAATTCAATTAAAATACATTCCTCAACGGACTTCCTTCCTGAAGGAAGATTATGTTACTGCAACCTGTATTTTAGCCATTCAGGATGAACACTTGTACAACTTTAAGTCATATATTTGTCACACCCAAAATATATAAAGTATCCACCTTTTAAGCATTCAAGGACGCACATTAGCAAACATGAATAGTACAATTTCCTCATGCTCGCAAGACTTCACTTTAGTCACACTATCAAAGGTGTTCTGTTCCAGAAATAGACATCGTAAATAATTTAACACCCTTCCCGAATAATTCTTGACACTAATTTTGTTATCTTGATGTTGACGCCTCCACAATGTGTGACACGTCAGATCGTATGAAAATAGAAGTCCTTTGTGTAGTGGCAACCTTGGGTAAAATTATTTATACCACGCTTTACGTGGGATCAATAAACCCAGATGGAGTAATTAAACAATTCTACACTGCATCAATTTAAAAGCCCTTCCCACTGAAGGTGATGGGAAACAGAACATGTGGGGCTGGGTAAGGTTTTTCACCAAATCCATGTTACGATATGTGAAAATAAAAGAAAGTCTGACATAAAGCTAAGAGTTGTTTTTTTTTTTCCAAGCATGCCTTATATAATGTTATACCCAGACATTTGTACAAGAAACTTCATTTAGATTTGCTCACTGGTTGGGTTGTGTGAAGCTGATATGATTAGCATAAGTGCAAGAACTGGTTGCAAGTCCCTTTTTCCCCCCAGCGCTGTTATAACTCCCAAAAGTCTTTAAATGAATGGTTGCAAGGCGAGAACTACCTGTATGGCTTGAACGAAATGAGTGAAGAAGAATGCAGTGCGTGAAACACCTTAATGTAACTTACCCATTGTAATGAGTTTTTACTCTAATGAAGTCTTTCTTTGTGTTCATCTTTGATCCCATCCTGCTGGGCATGACACCATGCAACATTCAAATGAGGAAACGATGTCCTTGTTTTATTGTTGCGTCTTCCAAATCATTCAAAGAATGATGGGTGGTTGCAATAGATGAACAGACAACATTTTTATGCTTCTTCCCAGTAAAAATGTCATTAGACTGCATGCACACAAAAGTCTATACACAAAAACAACAACGAAGAAAACAAATGAATGGAAAATATAATACTGAATCAAACCTAAAAAGGCCATGCAAAGTCGAACAAATCAACAATGTAATTGATGTTCTTTTTCTTGCCACAATAAAGTTTTATACTGTTGCTTAAGGTTACCGCTTGGGGGGAAAAACAACTTTGTAACTTTAAGCATAATTGCATTTAAATTGTATACATTCTAGAATAGAAGTTGCACCTGCTAAAGCAAAGCAGGTAACATTTTGGCCACTAATGTTAGTTATCCCTGCTTGAAAAACTAAATCATTTTTAGCAAACAAATTTGCTGGCTTGATTCCAAACTCCTTCCTTTCCAAGCACTTAAAACTACAAAATGTATGATATAATCTGATCAAAATGAAATTTTCTAATCACCAGTAAGGTTTGACTCAAGGAAGTCTTAAAAATAGGAAAAATTTACATTTTTATCTTAATCACAGCCTTGAGGTATAGAATGAATTGTAGCGTCCTTACATTTAGTTAGAGAAGTTAGAAAGCAAATACCTTTAATGAAAAAATTAGCATTTCCACAGGCCCAACTCTCAGAACTTTTACGAAACTTGTCAAATTCACAAATTGTGTCTTAAATTTTGTGAATATTTAAGTATTGTACATTATATTTTATGGGCAAATGCAACTCTAAAACTTTTGTGTTCTGGAGTGTGGCTACCTGTCACTAAATTATGTGAAACTCTCTTCATTTCACACACAAAGAAAAGAATCAGGTCAGTTTTCCAAGAAATTATCTCTATATAACTCTCCTCCTTTAAAAGCATACCGTTCTATTTCTGGATCTGCCAAAGTAGCAATGCAATATATATATTTATTTTTAAGCGTGCAAAGGACTACAGCCTTCCCATTTTCTGCAGACAGCCTCTAACTTCAGCTAGCCTGTAACTCAGAGGTGGGCAACTATGGCCCCTTTATGACTTGTGGACTTCAACTCCCAAAATTCCTGAGCTAGCTCAGGAATTCTGGGAGTTGAAGTCCATAGTTCATAAAAGGGCCATAGTTCCCCACCCCTGCTGTACCTTCTGAGCTACCAGACAGGCTTGCATTCCTCACATACCACCAATGCCCTCTTCACATTATAATTTAAGAGAAGGCAACACACACCCTTCACCTTCTACTCACAGGACCTCACCCACTTACCACACATGCTCACCTTCTTAAAAAGACTTCCTGTTCCTTCCCTATCAAGTTTACCTCCTGGCTCAATATCCCATTACTATAATTTAGCCCAATTATATTTAATTGAAATTCTTGCATCTTCTTTTTTATTACCCTGGCACCAATTCCTTTGTTTATTTAGTTGTAATGCTCATGGAGGGACAAAAACTTCTCCTCTCTTGCACAAAAGCCCTTTATACTGTATTAAATAATAATAGTATCAGCTCACCCTTTTTTACCCTTTGATCAAACCACCTTTGATTCATGCAATAGGCGTGTTTGTGCCACACACATAACCAGCCACAAAAGCAGAATCTCAGACTGAAGTCCACATTCAGCCAGGGAAGTCAACTGTTACTGTGGGAGAAAATGGCAGGAAGGACCATCATCAAAGCCAAAGATAGGATACAAATCAAATAATACCTCAAATTTTCTTTCCTTCTATGCCTTCCCAGCAAAATAGACTTCATACATCTTTTCCACTGACATTGTCAATCCCTTACATAATAGGGAGGGGTCTATCTTACCTCCACCAGGTAAGAAGCAATGATAACACACTATTTGCAGAACAGTGATGATACAACTCTCCTCTCTCAGGTCTATCCATTGACATTTTACGTGTGTGTGTGTGTGTACGTGTGTGTGTGTGTGTGTCTACCTGCAGAGACACTGGTGAGTGTTTCTTATAACACAACATTTCCCCCAACCCCATTTGATGCAAAAGTTTGATTTTGCAAGGTGTTCTGACAAAGGAAAGTACTGTAGAAAATATTAACAAATACCTTTTATGCCTTTCACTGTGGAATAATATTTAACTATATGAATTATTAATCTAATATAACATTAAACTGATCCAATATACATATAAATGGCTATATAATGTTAATAAAGTTCATACACACAAAGGTAATAGTATATACAATATTAACATTCATAATACACAAACAGCACATGTATATGTGTGTGTGTGTGTGTGTGTGTGTGTGTGTGTGTAAATATAACACTATTCATAGTGATAGGCTTTCCATCACCTTAATGCTCCCCTATTTAAATGTGATATCGTATAGTAATATAGTGTTGTATCTTATGATTCTTGATGAATGTATTTTATTTTTTCTTATGTACACTGAGAGCATATCCACCAAAGACAAATCCCTTGTGTGTCCAATCACACTTGGCCAATAAAGAATTCTATTCTATTCTAATTCCCCACAGACAAAACTTGTTTTTTCACACCACAATATGGAAGTAATTTGATGCCCCTTTCTGGAGCATTTTAATTGCCTTCCCAGGTAAGTCTACAGCACTGGCATTTCCAGGTGGTCTTTCATCCCACTAGTAACTGGCTCCAAATTTAAGCTTTTTGAGATTAGACCAGGTGGGCTAGATTCTAAGATCTGCTACGGAGAATACAGAATGATTCTCTGTATATGCGAAAGGTTTGTGTAGATACACTATAACACAATACCACTTTTACTATACATTTACGTACACTTTGTTGCCAATGTTTCCTATTGTTGCTGTTCCTGTGCTCCTTGCAGTCCAGTAAGACTGAAGGAGTTTATATACAATAGAGCGTTTGATGATAATAAAAAAGGAACAGTAACACCCTCAATGTTTGCATCCTTTTCACCAGTTCTCTGCCACACTAACCTCTCTAGCAACATAATATGAACTAATTATTATACAACGCACATATACCCACCATATACACAATGATCACTACAACTTATCTGCCACTATAGAGATGAAGTAGAAATAGACTCCAAGCAGCTTATGGAATAACCGAAATAAATTTACAAACCAATACTTATTTTACACAGAAAATTCTAATAGTTTGAAATAGAAGCTACGTTCTCTCCTATCCTGTGTTGGCTCTGTCCCATCTGAACTTATCCTAAATATCAAATTAATCTATATTCAGCTAAAGAATATGTTCTAACTAGACATGTGGAGAGAGAGAGAATACTATGAATATTAGTAGCAAGGGAAAAGCTTTCTCCCTAACTTCTCTTTTCGGCTCTAACAATACCATGTTGTTGTGACTGTTGTGGTTGTTATGGGTTTCGAATCAATCGCAATTCCTGGAGACGACAGGAACAAACAAATGCACGTCGCTCTCTTGCCAACATTTGTCAGAAGCGGCTCGCTAATATTTTCCCCCAGAGGGGTGGTGGTGAAAAAAAAGAGCCACTAGCCAAGAAGTTGCCCTTGGTGACTTTCGGTCCTAGGCAGGATTAGAACTCACCTCTTCCAGCTTGGGAACCCAGTGTTTTTTTTTTTTACTACCAACCAGCTCTGGATGATAAAACAATAGGACCTAATTGGAGAGAAAGATTAATATTAATACATTAATTTAAAAAGCAGTAATATATTGCCTGGCCAGCCTTTCCTCAGGGGGGTCCCCACTAGTTTGGCTTCCTGGCTTGGTTAATGGGGAGGGGGCTGCTTGTGGGGGGGGCTCTTTTCCTATTACCCCCTTCTCACTCTCCCCCATTATTCCTGGATCTCCTGATTGCCCCCTTTCCCTCCCTCCCCTCAGTCTCCCCCCCCCCCCCCCCCCCCCTTTTTTTCCCCCCCCCCCCCCCAAAAAAAGCTCACCTACTTCGGGGTCCCCCTTCTACAGGTATCCCCACCCACCCCTCATTGCCAGGGTGAGGTGAGGTGAGGGGATGATGGGGGGGGGTCGCCTCTCTGTCCTTCCCGCTCCCGACTCGCTCGCGCTCCACGGAAGTTTGGCTCCAACTTCCCGGAGGAGGAGACGAGAGGGAAGGGCTCGGAGTCGTCCTTCGCGTCCGCCCCTTCCTGACAGGACCTCTTTTTTTTTTCCCCGCCCCCTTCTGTTTTTTTTTTTTGTTTGTTTGTTTTCTCTTCCCTTCCTGAGGAGGAGGCGCGCTCCCGTGTGCGCGGGCAGGTTACAGAAGGCGCGCTCACGCCGCCTGGCTCCCCCCCCCCCACCCAGCGGCTCTCCCGCCTCCCAACATGGCGGCCCCGCCTCACCAAGGGAGGCCTCTTGTCTCAGCCCCGAACCTCCCTCCCTCCCTCCCTCCCCGCGCGCACCCGCCCGCCGGCCTCCCTGTCAGCCAATGGCGCGCTTCCTAAGCGCCCGCCTCTCTGCACCTGCCGACCTATAGGAAGCCGGGGCCGGGCTGGCACTTCACCTGGAGCCATTGCCTTTCCTCCCCCTGGGAGGCCAATCAGAGCTCGGAAACATGTCCTTACCTGGCGGCAAGGCGAGGGCGGGATGTCGGCCAGCCAATGGCCGGAGGGAAATCCGAGAAGGGTCGGAGGAGACTCACCTGCCCACCAATAGGGTGCCGCGAAGGTGGCTGATTTGCCTAGCAACGAAGCGAACAGGGAGGGCCTGAGGTGAAAAAGAAAAAGAAAGGGGAAAAAAGCGCGGGCGAAAGTCGAAGTCCAAACTTTTTAGGTGGGTGGAAGCAGCTTGATGTGATTTTTCTACCTCAAAATTATAAATTAAACCTCTGATAAAAGAAAAGTGGAGTTTATAAAAGGTTATCCAATAAAAATGAATGAACTTGAAGTCCAGCACACAAGGCTGCCTCACTTACTTATGTAATTATTCAGAAATATGGGTATGGAATATTTTAGTTTATGGTGAATATATCACCTATTTACTTAATTGAAACTTAATTTACTGTATTTTTTTAAAATTTCTGAGACACTTTTGTGTCTGTCTTTTGCAGGATCAAAGTTACTGCGGAGAAGGAAGAAAGGAAGGGGACGGAAGAGGAAAAAGAAATATACCGGAAGTCCTCGACTTAGGACCACAATGGAGCTCAACATTTCCATCGCTAAGCGAGACATTTGAGTTTTGCCCCATTTTACCACCTTTCTTGCCACAGTTGTTAAGTGGATCGCTGCAGTTCTTCAGTTGGCAAGATGGTTGTTAAGCGAATCTGGTTTCCCCATTGACTTTGCTTGCCAGAAAGATCATCACATGACCTTGGGACGCAGCAACGGTCGTAAGTAGGAACCCGTTGCCAAGTGTTCTGAATTTTGATCCTGTGACCATGGGGATGGTGCCATGGCCATAAGTGTGAAAAATGGTCATGTCACTTTTTTCAGTGCTCTTGTAAATCTCAACAGACACTAAATGAATGATTATAAATTGAGGACAATCTGTAATCCTAAAGGTTGACTTAAAAAGAAAACAAAGCACAGAAATCTCAATGTATTTTATATTTTCTTTTCCTTCATAAAATTGCAGGGCTCAGGGTTAATTTCTTTGTTTTCTCTGTGCGCTTATAAGAAGAATTGGAGGTATCAAAATAGAACCATGTGAAATAAACACTTCTCTATTGTCTCTTCAGTCACGATCAGGACTAAATTTCAGCAAAGGATTCTAAATTTTAGCAAAGAATTGTGCAGCAGATACAAGAAACGAGCTATGGTTCACTGAATTAATTCAATGGTCCAAGTTCATGCTAAAGTGTTCCAAAACTTATTTGGATTTGCACAACACACTGAGACATAAAGCAGCCAATCACATTCTTTAATCCCAGCCATTATATGATTTCCTTAATCATGTCAGCACAATCAGTGTGGCTTATAAACAAACCATGGTGTAGCACAGGGGTCTTCAAACTTGACAGCTTTAAGACGTGTGGATTTCAACTCCCAGAATTCCTGAGCTAACATGACAAGAATTCCTCCAGTCATGTTAGCTCAGGAATTCTGGGAGTTGAAGTCCACAAGTCTTAAACTTTCCAAGTTTGAAGACCCCTGGTTTAGCACTATGTGCAAGTCTGTTCATATTCTTACAATAACAGAAAATCATCTTAAGGTATCTTTGAAAGTATGAGCTACAAAAACGTCTGTTGCTTTATTTTAGGTCAAACACAATCTCAGGTTTCTGTATACAAGGAACATACATGGTATTGTTTTCTTCCAGCAGAGGGCAAGAGAACATTAGCTAAATTTTAGCAGGGAAAGTGTTTCAGCCAATCATCTGATTCAATTCTGTTTTTGAATTTCAGAGCCTGTTATGAAAAAAGCAAAAGATAAGAGAAATGTACCGGTAAGTGGCCTTTGGGCAATAGAGTATTCATCATTCTCTAAGATAATATCTTTGTATTTGTAAATAGTAGACAATAAGCCTTCATAGTAGCAGAAGTTAGAATTGGGTTTTTTCTTAATGAAAATATGTGGTACAGGTAGTCCTTGACTTAAGACCGCAATTGAGCCCAAAATCTATCTGGTTAAGTGAGACATTTAAGTGACCTTGGGACACAACAATGGTCATACATCTGAAGCAGTTGCCAAGCATCTAAATTTTGATCATGTGATCATGGAGATGCTACAAAGGTTGTAAATGTGAAAAAAATGGCCGTAAGTCACTTTTTTTCAGATTCTAGGTAGTAAGGATGAGGTTGGTCATATGATTAATTATTTCACATTTTTGCATTTTGAAAAAAAGGATGTCCTGGATTGTTGTTGGTTTTTTAAGCAGAGAAAGATTTACGTTTTTGCAAGTTTAAAGGTCAATGCTATTGTGGATAGAAAAGTACAGAGACCAGGTTCACACTGAGTATACCAAAAACTGGATGAGAGCCAGCCTGGCATAGAGACCACAGACTAATGATGTATGAAAAAAAGCTGATCTCCATGGTAATTCCATTCCAACTAAGCATAATAGATGGCACATACATATTATTTAGCTGCTTCTTAATATAGACCACATCTATGTTTAATACTTGCTGGAAGAAAACTATTTTTTCACCAATTAGAGAAAGGTTAAAGTATTGTCACCTGTATATATGAGAAACTTGGGTGAGCTGCAATCATGTAATGCACTAATGGAAAAAAAAATGTCTGATCTTGCAGGAATTATGAGTCTAGGAAATGTCTTCACAGATTCCACCAAACTAGAATTTGCCCGCTTAAAAAAAAGGACAGGGTAGGTATTTATTTAATTCACATTTGAAGATAAGTTCAGATTTCATTGTGTGCTTAATTACTTTCAAAATTTGAAATAATGCACAAATCAAAGATACTCTCCAAAATTCAACTTTCCTAGATTTATAATGCAATTCGCTACAAAAAAAAAAAACAACCTATATTGGAGTGAGGATTGCTACACAAAATGTCAGATTTGAGAAAATTAGGTTGCACATATATAAAAATATAGATGGGTTTTAGTATAGGCTGCTAGTGACCAAATTTTTAACTGAAAGACTGAGAAACTGAAATCGGTGTTGAAGGGGGAAGAGCTGTGTTACTCTACGATAACAAAACATCAGGAGGTGTCTAGGAGCATGTTGTCTGACTAACAAATTTTATTAAAAGGCATAAGTGTTTAGGAAAGCTTCGGAAAAGGGTGCTAAGGCTCCTTGTGAACTTGACAAAATTGCAGCCTTGAAAAAGTTTAGAAGATAATTAAGCCCGCAAATGGTTCTTGAACGCCAGCCGTTCAGTGCTACACCCTTTTAAAATGTATAAAATGTAGGCTGTTTTAGGCGGATTGAGGGCACCTGCATACTTCTGGTAGTGGAGATGAAGCCTTCTTGCGTTTCTCACTCTCCACAAGAGGAAAGACTGCTCTGATGCAAGCTATCCCAGCAGATGTCTTACAGATTGTTCTCAGTTGGCCAACTGTCTTTGCTTAATCTCACTGGCTGTTGGGCCTCTTACAAATGCCACAAGATACAGTTTTCTCCACCGCCCACAGTAGCTACAACAGATGGTGTGTGAGCGAGGAAAGAAAATTGTCTTTCCTTCACTTAGCATCAACAGACTGCCCGTCCTTTCAAGCACAGTTATGCAGGATCTGTTCAGACAGTCAAAACAAGCCGGTTTCCTTGCAACTAAATAAAGACTTGATGACATAAAATCCAAGGTATGCTTCTTTTGAGGTGGGGAAAGGAAGAAAAAAGGGGTGGGGTGGGGGAATCACCTAAGACAGAAAGGGCCCCTGTGGTGTTAACACTGGTTTTTGTTTTTTTAATCCTGGAGATATACAGTATATGTGCCGTCATGTACTGTATTCCTATTAGCTTTTTCTTAAATCCTTTTCAAGAATGGAGTGTGAGTGAGGAATTACCAAACACTTTCAGTGCAACACATTAATTACGCTCTTTGGCATGTATTCAGCAATCTAGCAGACTTTTCCGCCATCTCTAATAGTCCTTCAATCTCAGGATTTCAGTTAATCAGGTGGGCGAATGACAATAGGCAAATAATGGCATTGAAAACAAGCAGAATCATAGAATAGCAGGGTTGGAAGGGACTTTGGAGGTCTTCTACTCCAACCCCCTACTCAAGCAGGAAACCCTATACCCTTCTAGATGGATGTTTGTCCAGTCTCTTCTTAACAGTACCTACAACTTCTGGATTAATTGTTCTAACTCTCAGGAAAATTCAGAGATGTGCTCCATGCTCAGGGTTGCAGAATGTAACCTGAGACCACCATGCATCAGGCCAAGCTCAGATCAAGCCACGTTGTAGCTTAGCAGTGGTTCACATATACAAGCCAGAATGGGTTTTTAAAAGGAGTGTACAATTGTGGTAGTTATCCTAGAATCTAGGAAAGACCTAAGGTTTTTTTTAACGGCCTTTTAATAAACGTATGTTAATTTGTGGCGGGGGGCGGGAGGAGACACTATCCAGAAAGAATAAATATGGGAAGGCAGCAGCAACAACAACAAAATCAGGCCATTGGAAACCCCTAGGATTCATGATTCTTAGGAGGGGCTGACTGGCAACATCTCTGATCCCACTAGGGCTTTTTGAGGAGGAGGTTAAAAAAAAAAAATGTTAAGATGGCTGGTTCAGTAACCGGGATTAGGTAAATAACCTGATTCAATAAAACTGGTTCATTGTCTCTGATTGCAAGAGACAGAAGAAAATGCAACAGAAAAAAAAAAAGGGGGGGGGGCAGAGCAGAATAGATAATCAGAGAATGGCTGGCTGGTCCCAACATGCATCTTCTGTTTGGGGAGGATCCATTAATTCCCCCCAAAGTCTATTTCATTGTGCTGGCACAGACGAAAGGCAAATGACGGAGGGGATGTCAGTTCTTGCTTTTAACACACAGTAAAAAAAAAAGTATTTCAATTCCTTTGCCTAACAAGAAAAGCTATTAGCTGTAAGCAGTTCGAGGACTGGATAGAGTTGGTTGCTCCTAATAGAAAGAGACTTACTGGAATGGCACTAATATTTTTTTCAAAGTTCATTATCTGCTAGTGGAAAACAATTCCCTTTAAGAGCCAAAGAGGGACTCTTTTTCAAGGGCCATCTGCAAGCAGCTTCAGCCAGCCGACTTTCCCCTCATCTCACATTTTTTCCTCTCCCGGATCCAAAGATGTAATCCAACTCTACCAACGTCCCCTTCGTTGCAAACATCGATCCTGTTTTTGTTCTTTTACCAGAAGCGGAAAAGGAGGTTCTGCACACCGCTTGAAGTATTAGAACTGCTTTATAAATCCACACCTGGAATACTCCATCTGGTTTTGGTCACGGCAAAGCGTTCTTCATACGTTTTAGCCCCCCAGGCATTTTGTAATTGCGCATCACAAAAAAAGATGTTGAGATTTTGGGAAAAAGTGCAGAGAGGAGCCACTAAGATGATTAAAGGCCTGGAAATTAAAACCCATGAAGAAAGGGTGCAAGATTTGAGTTTGGCTAGTCTAGAGAAAAGAAGGAATAGGTAGCAGGATTCCAGTATTTGAGGGGTGCCACAAAGAAGAGGGGGTCAAATCATTCTCCAAAGCACCAGAAGACGGGACAAGAAACAATGGATGGAAACTAATCAAGGAGAGAAACAACCTGGAAATTATGAGAAAGTTAAATTCCTGACAGAACAATTAACCTGGTGCCTTCAGAAGTTGTGGGTGCTTCATCGCTGGAGGTATTTAAGAAAAGACTGGACAGTCACTAGTTTGAAATGATCTAGGGTCTCCTGCCTGGGTCTCTTCCAGCTCTGTTCCGATTGATTGATTGACCTGATCTGGTTTTGTCCAACCAGGTTAGCACCTAAGTTTCCTTGACGTGGCCTTTGACACCATGGCAGACAATTTTGCATTTTTCTATCTGGCGCTGCTTGTTTTTTCAGCCGATTAAAAGTCTTGTGTGTTCTTCCACTTTCTGAAAACGCCCTGTAAAATATTGCAAGACATATTCATGCATGCTTCCTCCTTCTCTTGACATCCTCATTTTTATACAGACCTTCCCTTGTGTTATGTCTGTATGGTATTATATAACCTATAATGTGTACCTTTCTGTGTCAATTGCATCTCTTTGCTATGGAAGGGAAATGTGTGCAAATCATTGCAAATTAACAATGATAATAGTAATAACCTTACAGGACTCCCAATTGCAAAACAAATGCTTTTGAAATAACGTTGATATTTCTGCCTATTAGGTAAGGCATTCAGGTTGGAAAACTCAGACATCCTTACATGTCTCCAGGAAAAAAAAAGATCGCTTGGGTTATTAATAAGATTCAAATGACTTGTTAAGCATGGCTTATTTAAAAATGAGCAACACAAGGTTTTACATTTTTAAAAGAATTGTTAGGGTTTTGAGTCTCGCAATGAACTACATTTCAGCAAAAAATAAAAATGCTGCAGGCCCCATTTCATATTCTCAGCCAGGTTTGTTCGAAATCCTTTGTGCAAAAACAAAAGGTACATTAAAAATTACAAAGCCCCAAATTGGAACATTATCTTCCCCGTCCAAATTGAAAAGCAGCATAGAATAAATAATTAAAGGTGAGGAAATCATTTCAAAATAACCAAATATAAATGATCATGCCATTACTGCTATGGCAACTTTGCAGCCAAGGAGGACAAGGAGCTTGGCAATGCTGCAGATAAAAAAATAAAGAGAAATCCCGCAAAATCTCAACAAACCCCTCTTTGAGTAGTTAAACCTGTAAATTGTAAAAAGCTTTAAAATCTAGAGCAGCCACTCCACACGTGTTTGTTAATCTCAAAAATGCACTCATTTCATCTCATCACGTGCGTGATGTCCCACGTCAATTGTTTGCCCGGACAATAAACCTCTGAAAAAATTGCGTCCTACTCTCACAACAAATTATTTCAGATATATTCCTGATATATCGGATGCTCCCAAGTCTTAATTCAGAAATTGTCATGGTTAACGGAGAAGTGAAAAGACATTGCTTAGGTGCTGGTCAAATCTTGGCAGAGATGTTCTTGCCCTCCTGGGGAAAACACTGTTGTTTGGGTTCGCCAAGAAAACGAAACAAAATCAAATGATAAAGTGAGCCATTCTCCCTTTGCCACCTTCTTCCCCTTGGGGATAGAAGAGGCCACGAAACAAACGTTTGTGCCCGCAAAAAAGAATAGTTTGGCTCTAGAACAGCTGTGCTGAAAAAGCGCTCCCCAAATTTGGCTTCACTCGTGGGACGTACTCTTGATTGCCCTCCTTTCAGGGAGGGGCGAAGGAACGGCTGGCTGCTCTTTAGGATGCTCACATGGTGTAGGCCACCCAATAGATGACATTGACTGCAGCAAAGGCAGCTGGGAAGACCGCCCTCGCGTAGATATCAATGGTGTCGGCATCAATGGGCTTGAAAAGAGATTTGAGGCCTTTTTTGGGCTTGGGCGCCCCTCCTTTCTTGGTATCCCCCGTTTCTACTTCATCTGAGTCGGAGAGGTTTCGGGGCCTTCGGCGGTGCCTGCTGGACATGGCCAGCTCCTGGTTGACTCCAGCAATCGAAAGGGAAAACATAACAATGGCGCTTTTCACATTGACCTGAAAGGGGAAAGAGAGCAGGTAGATTTGGGAAGATGGTCAAACCGGAGGCCCAGCTACCCCAAACTGGCCAGTCCAGACATTCCGGCCTGCAAAACTACAGAGGAATTATTCTGCAGAGGAATTATTGGGTCTGTCATCTGCACCTCTATAACTGCCCGGTTTGGTTCTGCAACCCAACAAGGCAGACACATCCCAGCCAGAGCCCACAGAAGTTTATACTGACCTCTTCTGTCTGCCTGCTGCTCCTCAGTTTATCCTTCTGCTTTTTCATATAGTCAGCATTGAAATGGGCAAAGGCATATTCCACCAGTGCAGCGAAGACAAAGACATAACAGATCCAGAAGTAGACGTCCAACGCTTTTATGGCCGAAGCCCTAGGAAGGGAAGAACGAGCGCTCACCATCAGGGTGGTCATGGTAAGAACTGTGGTTATTCCTGTAAAAAACGAAGAGTAAAAATAATTAGCACCTAGAGGGAAAAATTGGCACCACAATTTATTTAACCAATTTGGCTTAGGGTTTTTGGTTTTTTATTGCGTTGGAAGCACAGCAAAGTTAGCTAAGGATGTCTTTGCGTGATTCCTAACTCCCCCGCCCCATCTTTGAACTACTTCTGACTAACGCTAGTCCAAGGAGACAGAAAATTACTTGCTTTTCCCATCTTGGATTCTCGGGAGCTTATTTTATTCTACATATACACATCAATACATAAACAGTGTGGCACCTAGGCATCATACATTTTGGTGCAAACAAAAATAACAACGTTACTTACATTTTGTATTAAATTATAATCCTTCATTATTTAATGATTCAATATTCCAATGCATTCTTCTACGCCAATCACCATATTATTGAAACATACATAATAATTTCATTATTCAATTTCTTCTTTTGTTTTTATCTTTTTTTTTTAGAAAAAAAAGCATCTCTTGGCAAGCAGTGTGGTTCCAAGGCTTTTACATTTCAACACAAACATGACCATAATTACATATTCATCTTTCTTGTTCAACTTCCTATCACATTATTACTTATTCTATTTTCTTTTAAATATTGTCAAATATTAAATTCATTAAACTTATTTTACCCAATTTCAGTTCATAACTTATTTCATTTTTCTTATAATATTATCATATCTTGCTTTACAATTTGGATTCTCAGGAGCTTAAGGTAACACACGCACATTATACTCCTACTCTTCAGAAGAAACCTGTGGGGCAAGCGGGCTCAGAATTTCAATTAAAGCCTCCACAATCCTTATCTAGCACTCTATTCAGTGCGCCACCCCAGCTCCAAAGGGTTTTGTAAAAAAAAATCAGGTGGAGTCCTCTTTTACCTAGGGAGACCCGTGCAGGTACAGCTGACTGGCTGATCCAGAAAGAGACCCAAGACATGGCTACCAAGAGGATGGAAGGCATGTAGGATTGGATGATGTAGACACCTCGGTTCCGCCGCAGGTGGAAATGGAGACTCAGACGGGGGAACTGGCCAGCTGCAAAACAGAGATGATTTTTTTTTTAAAAAAAGTCTTTTTTGGTTGTCCTTTTATCCTGCTTCCATCAGTCTCTTTCCCCACCCCTGAATTTCCCCCCCCCCCACTCCATTTCTTTGCCCTCACACTTCCTTCCCCATATGTTCATAGAAAGATAAAGGCTTCTGGAGGAGTTTCCATAACTCCTTGGTCCTGTTTAATGCTTCACTTTTAAACAGAGAACCCACATGCCACACTAAATCATGGTTTGTTACATCATCAGTTGGGTTCGCTAACACTTGCCCCCATGAACTATGGATTACAGGTAGGAAAAAAATAAACTAGGCCACCTCAAGCCGTCTCATAATTAGATTTCTGCTTACCAGTGTGAAACTCCAGTTTTGCACTCTGTGAATGGTTGCTCATAGCTATGTACTGTATGTTGTGTGAATTTAGCCATATAAAGAGCAAACCATGATTAAAACTTATTTATCATCATGAATGAGTGAGCCCTGTGTTTAAAAGCCTGAGTTTTATCTTTTAAAATGCCATTTTACCCATCTTGGTGAATTGGGCCCTTACGGCTTGTTCAACCCAGCTAGTTTTCTGTCTCTAGAAAATACGATGGTCAATAACCATCCAACCATTAAGTAACCACAGTTACTTTACTTACCTGATTTGAAGTTCATAAGTTCAGTAGTGAATCGATAATTGATAATGGTGAACTGAGCAAGCTGCAGCTTATCCAAGCCATGAATTTCCTCTTGGTTCTCAGACCAGTGGTACACTATGTCCTCAGACGAGTAACCATCTATTTTTTTTTAAAAAAAAAAATCCTGAATAAATACAGGCGCATAAAGAGGAAGGCAGAACTCATCTAACAACTGTCTTGCTTTGCGACAGAAATTTTGGGCTCAATTGTTGCAAATCAAGGACTACCTTTACAAAATCTGTGACTTGCCCCACGCACCGAAGGCCCAATCCATGACTGATCAACTACGAAGATGAGATTCACCAATCTAATAATCACCATTGGTCCACAACCAAATCAACTACCGTAGATTTCACCGTCATATCTCAACCTAGCCCTGTTTTTGCTTCCCTCTTTCCCAGTTTTCCAAAGAAACTTGATTCAAAAGTGCGGCAAAAGCACATGGCGTCATATCCCCTTTTTTCTCTCCAGCTTGGGATTGATTTGTGTATTAAACTCACAGCTCTCCAAGTCCAGCATGCATTCCTGCTCATCCATTGGATACTTGGTGAGATCCATGTCACAGGCCACCGTAGAGGTAATCCTGCACCAAACGAAGAGAGAGCCAAACACACAACTCTTACATTCAAATACCTGTATGCTTACCTGGCACTTCCCTGCCCAATAACTACAGCTCTGGCTACAAAATTGTGATTTTTTTTTACCTGATGCTGTAAAGAATGACTCCGTCAGGCTGAAGTCTAATCAGCTTATTCTCCACCGTTACATCATGAAACCAGGCCGACTTAGCGTTGACTATAAATGTATCCGGCAGCCAGAGTTTGTCCACAAAACGGCTATCCAAGCCCAGCGTTTCATTGGTCCGGTTGTACGACAGCCGGTGATCCCTCCAGCTTTGATGCAGAAATACCGTCATCGTATATTCCTAAAGGCAAGAATTAACAGAGCAGATTGTTTTTTTTTTTAAATACCCCTTTTAAAAGATGGCTGTGACAACTTCCCTTTTATTTGGCAGTTTTAGGTAGTCTTAAAAACAATTACCATTTTCACCATCAGTAGAACGAAAGTGGTGTCGCCATGTCTGGTTTAGCTCTGGTACTCACTTACCATGTTGGCTTCAGAGATGTGGTCGATGCTAGCCACTTCGATAGCCAAAGCCACATTAACAGGAGGACCTGGATAGAAAACAGAGAGATTAGAACAGAGGCACTGAAATTCACATTCTGTCTCCTGCATAAATTAGGGTAATTCATGAACGAGTAGAAAAAGTTATGCCGAGGCCCTGAACCAGATGAGACCAGATTAGCCCCCTAGCTCATCTCTTTAGGCTTTATTTTAATGTGTTTTTAATTTATAAATTTTATTTATTCAATTTGCACCGCAGTACAATTTTTACAATTCCTTCCTGACAATTGTGGAAAATAGAAGAGATTAAAAAGTGTGACCCTATGTTGATTTATAATATGTAAATAGTGTGCTAGAAAGCCTTACCTCCAATTCCCGGCCTAAAATTCCGGGCATATCCTTTAATCAAGTCGTCCAAATTAGGCAACCAAGATATTTCTATGTTTGACCCGATATAATCTCCAATGTCATTCAGGGCTCTCCATTGAAAGAAGAAAAGATACAAAAGGGAAGACATTAGAAAGGAAAACAAACACTTTATTTAGTGTTAACAGCGTTCAAAAACAGCGCTTTTCTATTATAAAGATTTGAATTTGGCTGGATATTTAAAAAATTACTGTTAACCGGCTTCAGTTAAAATTATACCTGATGGGGAAAGACCAGGGGAAGTTGAGAAAACATTAAATGGATGAACAAGGTTCTCAAAAGCAAAGAATCTTATAATCTTCATTTCAATTAAGATTTGAACAGAAGGGAGAGAAAGGCATTTATCAGCCTTTGACAAAGGTTCTGGATTAGATTTATGGCTAAGGGATTCTGGATATTGTCAAAGATTATTCTGGGAAGAGCTTAAAAGCAGAATCAAGCCACCGTTGTGAGCTGGGAGAATGTTTGAAATTTTGAGTGCCTTTTGTAAGTATCTACAGCTGTAAGCCCCATTAAATTATAATTTTAACCTAATGAAAAGGGGCTGATTAGTAAAGAAATATAGTTAGCAGCTCTGTTTCCTGATAGTACATTATTCTAATCGAGTACAGATTTTATTCTCACGCAGCCTAACAATCCCCCTTTGCCCTCACATGCGAGTAGGCCTGTTCCATTTTTCACTTTTTTATTCCTAGTCGCTCTCCCTTCTCCAGCCTCCATCCCTTTTCCGGACGTCCTCCCACTGTGTGTTAAACCGGAAGGCTCCTCCAGTCTGGGACTTTTGATATAAAATAACAACATATATAACCATGCTAAAATGGGGCAGGGGTGAGAAAGAGAAAACAAGATTTGCAGCCCACCTTTTTTTTCGCCAAACGCATACCACAAGCATAAATTGAAACTGCATCTGAGGAAAAATGACTCACTCTACCCAATTACTGTACCAGGGTTTAATAAGTCACTGCATGAAGAGCTGCCAGAAACCAAGGAGTCATTTGGGGGGGTAGGGGGAGGCTAGGAAGAGGGAAAGAGAGAGGCAGAGAAACTGCCAGCACCCTCAAATTTTATTTTGAGTTTTTTCCTCCCTCCTCTGTTTTCTGTTTTCCTCCTTTTAAAAGTTTGGGAGAATCTCTTGTTTTTTTCAAGTGCAAACCTGGCCTCACTTCGGTGTCCAGTGGCCAACTTGCCATTCAGTTCAAGCAATGCAAAATCGGTAGGTAGCACTAAATTCTGGCTCACCATACAACCACGTAGTCCTCAACTTACGACTGCAACCGAGCCCCAAATTTCTGTTGTTAAAGCGAGACAGCAGTTATGGTAGGTTTTGCTCCATTTTACGACCTTTCTTGCCACCGTTGTTAAGTGAGACACTGCAGTTAAGTTAGTTAACATGGCTGTTAAGTGAGTCTGGCTACCCCAGATGCTTGTCGGAAGGTCGCAAAAGGGGATCGCATGACTCTGGGACACTGCGACCATCATAAATATGAGTCAGTTGCCAAGCGTCATCTATCAATGCTCTCCAGTTAGATTTTAGCATGGCAGAAACTTCAGTCACCTACTTACTATCTTTGAAAAACTATGTATGGAATACACTTTCGATTTCCAAGCTGCCGTACTGCTCTTTCAAACCCCTTTCTGTTGGCAACTCTAAAAAGACCATAGAGTTGACAGTCTTCTTCAACAAGCCAGTGGTTAAACACCACAGTGGGTGACCTAGGGCTCTGTTGCTTTTAAAGCCACACGCTGCCAGCTTTCTCTCTCTAAAGCCCAGGTAATTGTGGGCTTTGGGTGGCAAAACTCTTTGAGACCCCAGCAGAGAGAGAGATTGGAAAGGTAAGAGGTTGGAAATCCCTCACGGGGCAGTTTCATCCTAGGGTCGAGGAGGAAACTCTTGTGAGGAGACTTACTCCCCTCTCCCCAATATTTGGAGATGTACCTGCGTGCCGCAAAGAGAGAAAAAAACGCTTGTCCGAAATTGAAACAATGCATTCGAACCTGTGCCGGTTTGCTCAGAAGTAAGCCCCTAACCCTAAATTGGAAGGGGAAACCCTATATCCCCTTCCCCAGACAAGTGGCGGGGGGAAAAAAAAAAGCCTGTTTAATTTGATGGAAGTGGCCTTTCTGGCTATCCCATTCGATGCCCCAAAACAGATGCAGGAGAAGGAAGCGCACAGATGCCCTATTTGAAACCATCCCCTAAGGATGCTCCGCTCGCTACGGAGGCGGGCCCTGTAAGGCCAGCAAAAGAGGATAGGGTATATTTTGGTCCTTGGGCAAGACACACGCTCTTCTTCGCCTTTGGCCTCTGTCAGCGTAACCCACATTCTTTAGACCGGGCAGAGTGAAGAAGCGTGGCATTTTTGCTGTCAGCGGAGGCGGTGATGACTGCCAATTTAGGTGGCTTTAAAAGAGGAGGGTGGGGGGTGTAAGACCAAACCCTGGGCGATCAAAGTGTCACCGCACTTGCTCCGGGAAAGCTGGCTCCTCCGCGGAAATGGAATAAAGACACTGAGCCGGATTAAGGTTCCCCCGCGCGCGGTGGTTTCTGCTTGCGCCCGAAGCGCCGCGCAGCCCGATCCAGCTCCCTGGCTAGGCAGCGACGGGCCGCTCACACCTCTTCGGCCCAGCCGTCCCGGCCGTCCCCATCCCCCAAATGTAATTTCTCCCCGAAAGCGCAGGGTGGCGCGCAAAGGGACGCCTTCCTTTTCTCGCCCGGTCCCTCGAAAGAGCGGCCGGCTCCCGACCCACCGGCGGGGTTGCTTCGGCTCAAACGGGGCGCCCCACCAGGGCGACAACGGCGGTGGCCCAGGCGCGGAAAAAGTGCCCTAGGCGCAGCTAGCCTTAGCCCGGCAAAGCTCCTCTCCGCTCGCTCTCTCGCTCACACTTACCTGGTCCAGGTGTGCTGTTGGGCGCAGAGCAGCAGCAAGGAAGGGAACACCCAGGTGAGCGATTCCATTTTCTGGCCGAGAGGCCGAGACATTGACCGGAGAGGGGAGAGAAACTGAAATAAGGGGTACGGGGAGTTTTCTCCAAAAGTCCCTTCAGGCGCGCGGGGTCGGGGGGATAGGGTGGAGTGGGAGGGCGAAGGAGGCAGCTCCCGAGAGGGCGACGAAGGCACGAAGGTCGGTCCTGCTCCGCACAGTGGAAAGAAAGAAGGGGGGGGACGGTGTGTGTTTGGGGGGGTGGGAAAGAAGTTGGAGGCTCTGTTGCCTCTCCAAGCGACGTCCCCTCCGCAGCAACCAGAGGCGCGCACGTTGGCAAAACGAAGCGAGGCGGGAGTAGGGAAGGCAGAAGGAGGGAATTCGTGGGAAACTGTGCTCCTCTTCACCTAAGCTCGCTCTCTTCGCTGGTCGGTCCACTCGGGAAAATGTGAGGACGACTGCCACTTTAAATACAATTTTTTTTAAAAAAAGAAGAAGAAGAAGAAGCCAAACACAGAACTGCACAGAGCTGCTGGCCGAAAATAAAAACCCCTTTGGAAATTACAGATTTTGAGTGTTGCCAAAGCAGCGCAACAGCTGGAGGAGGAGGAGGAGGAAGAGGAGGAGGAAGCATATTGACATGAGTTCCTCCCCCCCCCCCAAGAGCCTAGGTTTCTAAAGGGAGATGAAGAGAGAGACGGAGGGAAGGAGAGAGAGGAGACGAGAAGAAAAAAGGGAGAATGGTGGAAAGGCTACGAAGGCAGGCATTCAGGCAAAGTGCAGAGGGAGAGAGAATCACAAAGGAAAGGAGAAAGGAGAAGGGCAAACAGCATTTCTGGAATACAGAGAGAAGATTTTCAAGAGCAGGAGACAAGTAGGGGGCTGAGCTTGAGCAAAGAAAGCCAAGATGACTTTATCCTTTCTTAGAAGATGGGTTTAGGGATCTGGCAGGCTTGAAGGTCAAATGCAATGCTTCTCTTCCCCTCCTCTCTCCTCCCCATCCCTTCCCCCATTTCCTATCCATCTCCCACATTGGTCTGGAGGAGGAGGGGGCAGGAATAACTCAGAAGGCTCGATCTCCACCGGAAAGGAGAAGCTCCTTTTCTGCCAAATATCTTTTAAGTTCACGTTTGGGCGGCTGCAGTCCAGTGAATTGTTGAGCCATGCTTGAATAGGCCCATGGTGGGTTGGTTCAGTCCAATTCTCCAAGGACATCCTGAACCAGAAACTAGTTTTCAGGGCCATGTTCCCACGGCACCCAGGGCTAAGCAGTGATTGCGTAGCTGGTAGCTTTGAGGCAAGGCAGATGGGGTTGCACGTTTGTCAGTCTTGAGTGCTAAGGAGAAAGGGGACAGGGCCGAGAGATTTCTGCCCAGGTCTCAAACTGCATAACCTCTGCAAACGATTACCCCAAAGATACGTTTTATTTGTTTAATTTAATAATGCTGGAGAGATTCAATGGGACAGTCAGTTCCATCCCAAACTACTTCGTAGTTATTATCAGGGGAAAAATAGAAGGGCATTGTGTGTGCTGTGCCTTTTGGCATAGTTGTAGGAATTGTTGGGGTGCCTGCCTTCTGTGCCTTGTTTCAAAAAAACATGCTGGGTGTATAAGAAGGCAGGGTCAGAAACCCAAATATCAAAATAACTCCCACTGAGAAAATCGTAGCCACTTCAGAGAAAAGGTTTCCATCTCGTAATTTAGGTTTAAATAATTCAACATCCCGAGTTGTGATTAGCCTGTGGTTCAGTGGACCCCAGAAATCTGGAAAAAAAAAACAATTGGAATAAGCCATCCTGGCACAGCTTGAGGTCAAATAAACCAGAAACGGATAAGAGACTGAGCAGTCTAATTTATTTTGTTTTTTTAAGAAGAGTACATTTTGACAGATGTTATTCTGGTGTTGTTGTTTTTTTAAATCCAGCTGTAATGGGAGGAACTGTTGCCTCAACTGAGGATTTGATGCGAGCGTTGAGAAAGTTGGAGCAGATGTGAGCTCATGAGATAAAAGAAATTAATAAGGGGGATGAATTGCATTTGGCAGATGCTGGAAAGAACTCATGCCCCCCCAGGGGGCCCTTCGTTTCAGCCAAGTAAACCGGAGTCACACCTCATAAGTCATTTTTGGACCCTGGAGTCAGATCTATTTCAGTTCATTGTCTTCTAAATCTTGAAGAAGCCATGGGGATAGTTTCACTTTTCTCTTTTCAGCCAGATGGCTGGTTGCCTTTAGGACCGACAGTGGCAGGATAAACCTGTCCTTTCTTGAATGCATTTACAACTAAGCAAATACCTGAAAATTTAATTTTCCTCCCTTATCAGCCAACTTCTCTTTCAAAATGGTGCCCGGGACCGTTGAAAATACCTTCCTTGTAGCCAGCCTTCCTAGCCTGCCTGACGAAATGTTTTTAAAGTGCCCTTTAATGAAAAGTATCCGTAAATGGGAAGCAGGATTCTGCCAAGCCAAGCATCTTTGCCTAAACCTCCTCTCGATTTCCAAGAACACCCCCTTGGCCGGCCCCATTAATCTTTTGAGAACATAAAAATAGTGCCTTCGTTTGAAAGCACGACCCTCTCCCTGGAAAGGGCTGAGCTGGCACAGTGGAGGTCACCTGGGGGGCTCGGTGTCATGGCTTTTGAGAGAGAGAGAGAGAGAGAGAGAGAAATTGACAGCAAGACGTAGGCTATGATGAATGCCAGGTTCTCTTCTTCAAGTGCCCTTTGAAGAACTCAGACAATGATCCTTCCCATGAGTCAGCCAGATCAAAAATGGCCAAGGGCATTTACTTGCCGTGGAGGTAGAACGGAAGAGCCAACTCCCAGGGTTGTTAAGGCCGTGGAATAGCTGGCCTCCCAGAGAGGGGGAGTGCTCCATCGCTGGAGGTTTTCAAAAACAGACTGGATAACTACTTGACTGGGGTGGTATAAAGCTCCTGGCTCGAACAGGAGGTTAGATTAGAAGACCTTCAAAGGTCCCTTGCAGGCTCCAGCCCTGTGATTCTAGGTTCACAAACCCTGCCGATGCAGCTTGTGGAAACGGTGTGTGGTGAGCTCTCCAGGGTCCTGAAACGGCCCCGTTCTAAACTTCTTGATGCTGTTGGCTGTTCTGTGGCTGGCCTTGCATAAGGCATATGGAATGGAATGGAATGGAATAGGAATAGGAATAGGAATGTACCAATGCAGCCCTTGGTTTCTAACTAATTTGTACACAAGTGCAGCCTAAGCTTTCTTGAAGTCTTTGGGATGAGCAGAAGGATGGGAATGACCAGTGCAGCGTTTTGCTGGGAACAAGACACAGGTGGTTTGCCACTCTCTTCATTTAGGATGTTGTTCCAAATTTGCAGTCTGGTTGACAATTCCAGGATTTCTGGTGGGTTTTTTTTTTTTTTTATCCAACTATTAGCCACATCTGGCCTAAATTAGCTTTTTTTTTTTTCTTCTGCCTCTTCAAATCAGTCATGGTTGACTATGGGCTGCCTCTTAGCTGGGCAACATGCAATTTAGTTCCTAATTATAGGCCAAGTCTGGTAGAATTACATTCCAGGATTGCAGGAAATATGCTTTCTCCCTCTTCTAAGAAGAAGCTTCCAAGGCCTTCCAAGGCATTTCCCCCACTTTGTGTGGATGCAAAAAAAAAACCCCAGAAAGTGACTTCCCCCCCCGCCCTAAGAGCGCCAAAGAACAAGCATACTACAATTAAAGGGAATAAAAAGCAGGCCACAGTTTTCCGAAGTTTGTGATAGCACCGTATATAGCTGTATATATAGTACCACTGTTTACAGATATATGTTCTCTTCTCTTTTCGGCGTTTCCAAGGTGACAACCACTCAAATAAGCTAAAAATTTCTATCCCCGGCGGAAAGAAGGGGGCGTAATAAAAATCCAAGTAGTGGTTGTTTTGTGGGGGGTTCCTCTAGGGTGAGTTCTCTTCAACAGGAGGTTAACCTCTTTCTCTCTTAACCAGAACGGACCAGGGATCATGACATTCCTCGTTAAAACTTGAGACCTGCAAGGAAAGAGAGAGAAGCAGAGCAGAGTCCTTCAAATAAAACAACAATAAAGCTTGATTAACACTTTTTCAGGCAATTCTACCAAGGCATTGCAAAGCGACCTACAAGTTCCCACTCACAGATCCCACATTTAAAATATTTTGTGAAACAGGTGTTGTAGGAGAGGAGGGGGAAAGACATCATTGGTCGTCAGCCCACCCTTGTATTAATTTTTCTTCCTTTCTCTCCTCCAGGATGTGATTTATTCGGCCTTGTGTGGATTAAGCCCAGTTTGTTGAGTCATGGTTATCGTCTTCTTTTTTTTTAAATGACCCCATAAATCCCTTGCTGGGCAACTCAATGGAGCTGAGTGTTTTAATGGCCGGATGCCTTTCCGGTCGCCAATGTAGAGTTCTATTCAGCCGAATATATTCTCATCACGCCCAGAGAGAGAACTATCTGCCTCTATCTCGGATCGAACTCGCAGCCTCCTGATTGTGAGGCGAGAGCTCCACCCCTAGGCCACAGCGCCACTCCGAGTCACGGTTATCATATAAACCAGGATTGGCTGAGCCCACCTAACTTTTGCCTAAAGCAAACAAAACGCATTCTGGTTTAGCGCCACAGGCAAATCCAATCGTTACTAGCACGAGAAATCAGATTTCGCACCATCGGACAGTTGTCAGCTTTAAACCATGGCGTATGGCTTTCTGTCTTCGGCAATCCCAGCCAGCCGTGGTTTACTTGATCATTTCCCCAGCCGTGGTTTAGCAGGATCTGCAGGCACAATCTGAGGGAAGCAGCTCACCTTAGATCTCGGGATTGGGTCTCTCCTAGCACTGCTTAGAACTTATAACTGGAGTTCTTGCTCTTTTTTCCCAGGCTAGGCCTTTACGTAACATTTCTTTTATGCAACGCTTACCTCCTCCACAGAGCAGAAACCCATCCTTATAACATTCCAATTATTTCAGTTATTCCCACCCACCCCGCACACCTCCCAGTAATCTTTTTAATAGCTGCTTTTTCTCTCAGCACTCCTGGGAAAGCTGCGATACTTCTAACCAGAGATCTGTAGGCTTTTGCAGAGTTCCCCATCTTTTGTTGTTGTTGTAAAGTTGCATGCTTGTTTCTCACCCCCCGGCCCCACTTTTTTCTTGCTTTTCCAAAGTCTGTTCTCTCTTCCGAGCCCCATCTCTCTTTCCACAGCCGGTTGCAATATGCGCGAAGGGGCTGGGAATGAACGCAGCGCAAGAAAAATAAAATAAAATTGAATAGCAGGGTCAGTTGCGGAATTAGATGCAGGAGCATTCGCAAGGGCACCCTTGCCTTTTGAGAATCTTAGTCCAGGTAATGATCGCCAACCTTTTGGACCCCAGGGACCACCAAACTCATCGTTTTAAATCCCGCGGATCAGAGACCCTGGGAAAATCCCCCCAAAAGTCTGCAGGAAAATTCCCCATCCCGTTTTCCTACCGATTGATCATTCTTTATTTGGGATCGCAGGATACTGTCTCCAGCTCCATTCTCAGGGAATGAGAGAGAGAGAGAGAGACTTTTGGCTTCATGCAAGGAAAGCAGCAGAAGTCTTTCTCTCTCTCCCCCAAACTCCACCAGAAATGAGTCTTTGCCGGCGCAGCCTCTTGGAGCAGGAGGCCTTGCAGGGTCCCAAAGACTCATTTCTGGCAGTGTTTGGGGGAGAGAAAGAAAGACTTTTGCTGCTTTCCTTGCGTGCAGCCAAAAGCAGAAGAAGAAAGAAGTGGAAAGAAGCAGGCATGGGCTGGCTTGGTGGGCGTGGTGTGTGGTTTGTTGCGCGTGGCAGGGGGAGGATACTGTATAAAATCTCCATTCCCTCCCCACTCGTTATAGGTGTCTTAAAGTGAGGACTAATAGATTGAGAAACAGTTTCTTTATCAAGGCAGTAATTGTCTTGAATCAAACAGTGCATTGGTGATTTATTAATGTTATTGTTATTGTTGTTGTTAATAATAATAAATACTTTGTAGTGTGATTGTGATGTGGTGTTTGGGGCACTGTGCTGGAATAGCTTTCAAATTTCATTGTATTCGTGGAATGCAATGACAATAAAGGTACCCTATTCTATTCTATTCTCCTGGGGGAAGGTTATCACTGGTTCTCCAAACTACTCAAAATTTCCGCTACCGGTTCTCCAGAACTGGTCAGAACCTGCTGAATTACCACCTCTGCCCAGCACCATCTATCGATGCAACTATTTCCAGCTATATACAACCCAACAGTGCCCTCCACTGCATTTGCAAGTGAGACATTGACATCGGTTACTTCCATTTTCTGGCTCTCTAAGAAGCAGGAAGAATGAGCAAGGAACCAACATTGATTTGATTCCTCCAGTAGGTACTGAGAGAGAGAGAGAGAGAGAGAGGCCAAACCACAACTCACTAGCCTAGCCTTGCCTCAGTATGTTGTGCAAAGTCAGCTAGTTCATGGTGCACCCCAATAACAGGGTTAATTGGATCAAATTCCTTACTTAAAAATGCAAGGCTGAACCAGTGCATTCCACCACTGTCTTCTTATTAAGAGCTTTTAAAACGGAATTGTTTCTTCTGGTAGGAAGTGAAAACAGCCAGGGGTGAAGACTATGCCAAGCTGGTGTTCTCCTTGCTATGGAGGTTCTCCAAGGAAGGAAGATGACCTCTTCCAGGTGGAGCATGTAATTAAATCTATATGTCTGCTTAGATGTCTGTTAAAAGCCTTCAGATCTCCTGAAGGAAGGTGGTCTGTCAGAACGGATCCTATACAAAGGGAAATAAAATAGCTGACTTAAGTTCAGCAGAATGGCAGGGAAAATGTTTTTGCCCCATGCTTGTGTGGGCGGAGGTGTAGGGAGTGTGAAATCCAACTTCAAAGCAGCACAAAAGAGCTGTCATTCAAACGAAACAGAAGAATTAATTTTTAGAGGAGCTGCCAGCTCTAAAAATAAAATAAAAAAGAGTGGAGGGCGGGTAGAAGGAGCCAAAAGGAACAGCTCAGAGAATTAGAGCAATTGGAGTCTTCTAAATAAAAATGTATCTGAATGTTTTGAATTGGGGGCATTTTTTTTTTTTTTTTAGCAATTGGCAGACAGTTCCTTGCCAGCCGGTTGGCAGACTAATTAAAAACGTCTTCATACTGGTGAGAAAATTACTGGTGACCAGGTTATTTGCTTATTCCTGCCATACTGTACAGATTTCGTTCTCCTTAAAATATGCCAGCTTGAGCAAAATTCGAATCGCACTGCTGTCAATCAAAAAAGGCCTGGAATTAGGAGAACCAAAGAGTCTTTTCGCCATGCCCCTGTTGGGAGACTGACTCGGAGGAAGAGGAGGAACAGCCGACAGGGAGTGGGAGTGTGGCTTCGGAGGTTGTGGAGGAAACTGGGGAAGGGCACAGTCCGGCTGGGCATTCAGAGGAAGACCCAGGCCCATCTCCTCTTCATCCTAGGGCACGCAGGGAGGAGAGGATAAGGGAGAAATATGAATGGCGTGGTCTACGGGGGAGGAAAGGGCCCTGATCCCCTTCATGGGCTGCAGCTGTGAGGACTGTTTAAAAGGAGAAGCTGCACGTGGCTCAGTGCTGGAAACAAAGCGTGAAATAATTCTAGTCTTTCCGTTCTTATCTGAGTTCTGACGTCTTTCCCAGTGTGTGAATTTCGATATCAGTGGACATTTTCAAGCCCTTATCCTGCCTCGTCTCCCCAATTGCTTCAGTGTGGTTTGTGTTGTTTTTCTATTTATAATTTATATACATTTTGAGTTGGGACGGAATTTCTTCCTTTTCGCAACTGTTTGTGGGGGAGTTTTTTCTCCAGTCAATGATAGGTGGAGCTTTGAGGCCAAGTTGAAGGAATTAAAGGGGCTTCAGCTGTTTTTGTGACTTCGTTGCTTTTGTATTTCCCCCAGGTCATCACATACTTTGTGGTAACTTGTAAGAGCAAATGAAAGAAAACTGGTGCCTTCTATTTGCTTTGGACTACCACTCCCATACTCCACTGGTCACATTGGCTGCTGCTAATGGGAGCAGAGGTCCAAAACATCTATACAGTACAGCTAGTCCTCGACTTATGACCACCACTGAGCCCCAAATGGCTGTTGCTAAGCGAGACATTTGTTAAGTGAACATTGCTACGTTTTGCGACCTTCCTCCTCACCGCTGTTAAGCGAATCACTGCAGTTATTGAGCCAGTCACAGGGCTGTTAAGCGAATCTGGCTACCCCATTTGATTTTGCTTGCCAGGAAGTCGCAAAAGGGGATCCTGTGACCCCCCCGGGGGACATTGCAAGCATCTGAATTTTGATCGCTTGACTACAGGGATGCTATAACGGTCGTAAGTATGAAAAACAGCCATAAGTCACTTTTTTCAGTGCCGTCACTAAACGAACCTAAGGATGGAGTTGCTTCTCTGTTAGGACCAGCCGCAACTATGGAGACAACCACAAGAGGGCAGAAAACATTTAGGGTTTTTTTTTTTAAAAAGTAATCTCTCCCGCCATCTAGTGGTCACCTGCATTTTTACTCTCAGTTCTGATACCTACACAATGTCCTACACATTGGTAAAAAAATAAATAAATCAATACACCAAATACAAATTAGGCGGATATGACCTCATTGACGATCCTCACTCTGTCAAGGACCTTGGTGTACTCATATCAAATGACCTAAGCACCAGAGCTCACCGTATTTTTTAAAATTTATTTACTTATTTATTTATATTCATTTTATTCATTTTGTCAAAAGCTTACAATACAATAGAAAAAAGAAGAAACATAAGTTTAAATATAAGAAATAGGAACTAATAATCGGGGACAATAGGACAGGGACGATAGGCACGATGGTGCGCTTATGCACGCCCCTTACAGACCTCTTAGGAATGGGGTGAGGTCAATAGACGCTGGTTTGAGGGTAAAGGGGTGTAACAGCATTGCCAAAAAAGCATTCAGAGTTATAAATCTGAGATTAGACAGCCATTTGTCCGGAATGGGATAGATTTAGAATCTTCTGCTCGAGCAAAGGGTTGGACTAGAAGACCTTTTAGGTCCCTTCCCATCCCTGCATACATTCCGTGTTCTTGTCCTGCAATTGCTTTTCTTGCAGGCTTCTTGGGAACGAGCAAACGCAAACCGGTTTTGCAAAAGAAAGCAACCAGACTCCTTTAGAAGTTACCTGCCCCAGGCTGGTGGCGGGGGGGGGGGGGAACGGGGCGGCCCCCCCTTCTCTGGGGCCTCCCCCCCCCCCCCCCCGCCCAGACAAACACAAACCGCTTGGAATGTACCACACGCTCCTTAGAAGAGGGGGAATCCAACCCCCCCCCGCCATCCCGGAACATCCAAACTGAGCAAGCCAACGCTTTCTAATTTGCAAACTTCAAAGCGGGGTGGGGGGTGGGGGGGAGAGGAGGAAAAAAAATATCTTATTTTCCCTCCTTCCGAGAAAGCTGGAGTCCCGTCCCCCCCATCGCCCCACCTCCCGTCCGGCTTGTCTTTTCCAGTTGGTTGTGTCCGTTGCCTTAGAAGCTTTCCCAAACGGACGGCTGGAGAAAGTGGTTAAAAACAATATTAAGGGTTTTTTTTTGCTTTGCTCCAAGACTTCGCGAGCTGATAACCGTAAGCGGAAGGGAGCGGGATTGAATCTGTCTTCCCAAAAGTTTGCATTGGCCCTGTAATCGCTGGTATTCGCTAGGTAGCAGCGCTTTTAAAAAAAATGACAATAAAGGTTATTTCCTTATTTGACTTGGGTTGGTGATGACATCCCTGGGGGTTCAACGGATGCCTTGGAAAATCTACCTGGCTTTAAAAAAAACAGTAAAAAAAACATTGTAATGTCTAATAATGCTTGAGGGGGTTGGACTAGATGACCTACATGGTCCCTTTCAACTCTGCTAACCTGCATCTCTATCTGTACCTGTAATACTGTCTCTGAAAAGACAGCTTTTTAACAAATGTCTAAGAATAGGAATACGTGAATGGGGAGCGCTGAGATTTTACTCCCAACTCTTAAGAGTAAAAAGATGGTCAAAAACTTCATAGGACTTATCGCTGATCAGGAAGGGAAACTTTCATGTATACTGTTTCAGTTTATTAATATTATTTTGTAGCTAAACACCCTTTGAGAGGAGGAGAGCTCCCTCCCCCACCCCATCCCAGATTAGCAAAATGGAATACCATAATTTGGAAGAAGACTTTCCCTCCGATTTATATCCCATCGTAGAGGGAAGCAAGGAAGAAGAAACAAATATATTTGAAGAACTTGAGCAAGACATGGAAGGTTGGAATGACTGTTTATCTATCTACCATCTGTCTATCTATCATCTATCTATCATCTATCATTTATCTATCTGTCTGTCTATCATCTATCATCTGCCATCTATTTATCTCTCTCCCTCTCTATCTATCTATCTATCTATCTTTATCTATCTATAATCGACTATCTACCATCTATCATCTAATCTATCATCTACCATTTATCTGTCTGTCTGTCTGTCTATAATCTATCATCTGCCATCTATTTATTTCTCTCTCTCTCTCTCTCTATCTATCTATCTATCTATCTATAATCGATCTACTATCTACCATCTGTCTGTCTATCATCTAATCTATCATCTACCATTTATCTATCTATCTATCTGTCTGTCTATCATCTATCATCTTCCATCTATCTATCTATCTATCTATCTATCTATCTATCTATCTATCTATCTAATATCTATCTAATATCTATCCATCCATCTATCTATCTAATATCTATCTATCTATCTAATATCTATCTATCTATCTATCTATCTATCTATCTATCTATCTATCTAT
>NW_020769387.1:3668903-3707431 GCF_900518735.1 Pseudonaja textilis | reverse complement strand
TATCTATCTATCTATCTATCTATCTATCTATCTATCTATCTATCTATATCTATCATCCTGAAGTTCCTGCGTGTAAAATTGTCCCCCTGTTGACACCATATCCCCCCTTTTCTTCCTCCAGTTTCATGGAGCGCTGACCTTTTAGCAGCGTTAGGTCCCCGGTCTCTTGTCTCGCAAGGTTTTCTCAAGTCAGAGGGACCAAACCTGTCGGCCTTTTAACAGGGAGGGAAAAAATAATATCTTCTGCTTTCCCTCTAGATGAGGAAGTGGAAGCTCACCCAGCCGAAGAAGTTTCTTTGGAAGGAACAGAAGCGGCTACGGATATTAGCAAGTGAGTCTCCGTCCTACAACAGTGTCCAAAGTTACAACTGCACTGAAAAAAAGTGACTTATTATGACCGTTTATCACACTTTATGACCATCGCAGCCTCCCCAGGTTCATGGGATCAAAATTCAGAGGACTGGCCACTGATTCAGATATATAATGGTTGCGGCGTCTCCCCTTTTTGCGTTGTATGTATACTGTGTATATAGGTACAATGACAATAAAGAATTCAAGAAAGGAGAGCAAGAAGGGCCACCTGGTCTATGGGTTAGCTGTCAGGGGTCTTCCAACTTGACAGCTTTAAGACTTGTGGACTTCAACTCCCAGAATTCCTCCTCCTCCAGTCAGGTTAGCTCAGGAATTCTGGGAGTTGAAGTCCACAAGTCTTAAACTGGCCAAGTTGGAAGACCCTTGGTTTAGCTTATGGCATTCCTCAATGTATTTATTTAATTTATAGGTTGTCCCTTATCTGTCTCAGGCTGTTCCTTGATGTCGCTAACATACTGTCAGTGTTCCAACTAATCAACTCCAAACCAATAAACTTCGAGGCAGACAATGCCTCAAAGTTCCATTTTATATGAGTTGTCATATTGGCACATCTGGGAAAACCTGAATCCGAGATTATCTGTGTTTTCTCCTTCCCAAAAGAGAAATCCAAGATCCATCCACTGCACCCATCAGTCCATCCCATGGCCCAATCGAATCTTCGGCCCAACTGGAGACATTCCCCCCAGTCACTCCCCTCCAGGTGCAGGGAAACTTGTCCTTGACTCTCTGAGAAAGGAATGTTGTTGAGTCTAATCTTCTACCTCCCTATGAAATCTCCCCCTTCCAAATTCCCAGGCACTGAATGTGGCAGCCTCAAAGCTTCCAAGTAAATAATGGCTCCCAAGGCTGACACATACTTTTCTAACCATCAGGAAAAGTTCAGAAGGATTCCCGGTGCCGAACCAAGGACGGACCATGACCTACACAGACCGAGTTCGTGTGCTCAACTTACGACGAAACCTGAATCAGCTTGACAGTCTCACCAAAGAGAAAGAGCTGCTCATTCAAAAAACAAGGTCAATTTTTTGCTTCGTAGCATTCTGTATCTTCTTTCTGTTTGATCTTCAGTGTTAAGTCAGCCGTTTTATCGACAGCTGGGAAAAAAAGAGGTAAAGATTAGGAATATAATTTGTATTGTTAAGCAAACAAAACAACCCAGACAACACGATGTTTATTAAGCACTAATTAAATGTAATAGTAGAAAATTAATAAAACTTTATTTAAAACAACAACAAGGTCAGTTTCTTCACCGTTGTCTTCCTTTTTCTGCCATGCCCGTAGCTCAGAAATTTATTTGGGCTCCATCTGGAAGACGAAGCAGATGCTAACAAGGAAACCACTCAATTAACTTTCATCCCCAAACAAGCCAAAAGACGTCGAAAGCACCACATCAAAACCAGCACATTGATTCCCTTGCAGGCAGTCCTCGACCTAACGACCACAACTGAGTCTGGAATTTTGGTCATAAGTCATCACGGCACCACACAACCAGACTCAATTTTACGACTGTACGACAGTTGTTCAGCGAGTTGCTGTGGTCCTTAAGCAAACCCCACTGTTGTAGGTCAGAATCTAATGGGAATTTTTGGCCAGAAAGCAACAAAAAGAGTTGCAAAATGTATTGTGTGACGTTGCAACCAGACATAAACACTAGCCAGTTGCCGAGGCCCCAAATGCAATCTCATGACTGTGGAAGAAGCTGCTGCAGTCATAACTTTGAGGACGGGTCCTAGGCATGCAGGGAGGAGAGGATGAGGGAGAGACGTGAATGGCATGGTCTACGGGGGAGGAAAAGGCCCTGATCCCCTTCATGGGGTGCAGCTGTGAGAACTGGTTAAAAGGACGGGCATGTGTACGGGCCAGTGCTGGAAACGAAGCGTGGAAATATCTCTAGTCTGTCATTCCTCTCTGAGTTTGGCATCCTTCCTAGTGTGTGTTCTGCTATCTGTGGACGTCTCCAAGCCCTTATCTTGTCTGGTTCCCTTAGTTGCTTCAGTGTGGTTTGTGTTTTTACTCTTTATGATTTATAGGCAGTTTTAGTTTAAACGGTATTTCCTCCTTTTCGTAACTGCTTGTGCGGGAGGTTTTTTTGTCTCCAGTCAAGGATAGTTGGAGCTTTGAAGCAAAGCGAAGGAATAAAAGGGGCTTCACCTGTTTTTGTGACTGTGGTTTTTTTGTATCCCACCCTGGGTCATCACAGAGTGATACCACAGATGTCCAAAAAGAAACAGACTGCGCCAACCGCTCCGGCTGAATCCTGTTCTCCTCTTTTTTTCAGAGAAGAGTTGGCGACTTGCCACGACCGACTGGACATGCTCACTGACCAGCAGAAGGATGTGGAGAAAGAAATTGAGAAGGAGAAGAAGGATGGGAACACGTATGTAGTCAGTCGTCCAGCTTATCAGCAGTTTTCTTCCCCAGGTGTTCCCAAGGGGGTGAAATTGGCTTAATTCAGCTCCCTTTGGTGGCTGGAAAAAATCCCTATCTGCCACTTCTTTGATCTCTTCTGTTTAAAGGTATTTAAGGAATTAAGGATGAAGATCTTTGATAAATAAAACAGAGTTATCTCCAGATACCGCAGCCAGCTACAGGAGGGGTTAACCTTCTTCTGGGTGTAGGCCGAAAATAATAATCATTTATTTCTGATGCCATCTTTTATCTGTCCCACGAGTTATTAGGGCATGAAAGTAGCCTTTTATTCAGAGAATCTAGGTCCGTGCCATTGCTTTCAAACAAATCGCTTTTCTTCGCTTCTACCTCCAAGGCAAGAATCTACCCAGGAGACTTAGAACCAGCATTGGGGACAAAAAAATTGTTCCCCTTCTCCCCAAACACACTCCTTTCGTTCAGTTTAATCGCAAAGAAATGGCTATGGTCCATTCCCTTCTCCTCTCTTCAAAACAAAGCGTTGGCTAAAATGTTCTTGGGGTGCAAAGTTCTTATACTGGGATCAGCCAAGACATTAAGGCAGGAGCCCTTATAGAATAAAAGTCTTCATTGGCCAAGTGCGATTGGACACACAAGGAATTTGTCTCGGCGCAAATGCTCTCAGTGTACATAAAAGAAAAGATAGTCAATAATAGTCATAGGGTACAATAAGCCATCAAATCATACCAGGAAACAGTCAATATAAATTGTTAGGATGCAGGCAACAAGGTTACAGTCCTACAGTCACAAGTGGGAGGGGATGGGTGATAAGGGGTGATGAGAAGATTAATAGTAATAGTAGTGCAGACTTAGTAAATAGTTGGACAGTGTTGAGGGAATTATTTGTTTAGCAGAGTGATGGCGTTCGGGAAAAAACTGGACAAGCTCTTATTTGAAGTTCTGCCTGTCAACTGGTTTTGAAAGAGACTGAAAGGGATTCTTTTAGAGTATAATTGAAAAAAAAAAAACACCATTCCATTACTATAAACCTCTGGAAGTTCAGAAAAACAATGGCCCGAACTCCTCCGGGCTGCGGGATTGTTTCGCCTTTGTTTACGTGCTGACTTTTAACAATTCATTATTTCCAATTTCCTTCCTTTTTTCTCTTCCCTCTTCCTCCTCCCCTCCTTTTAATGGCTCAGCGCGGCCGTGTCCCGCCTGCAGGCATTACATCGGCGCCTGTGTACTGAACTGGGAAACGAAAAGGGCCTTGAATCCAAAATCACCGCCGCCTTAAATGAAAATGTGTAAGTGGAAGCAAGGGAACGGGTCTATAAATATGCAAAAGGTTATTCCAGATTTTCCAATTGGCAGCATCTAATTTAGATGATGATGATGATGATGATTCCAAACGATACCGATAAGGATGGAGAGAAAAAAATAATTTTGAAGAACTAAATAGAACAATCTTGAAGGATATTCGGGAAGGGGAAAAAATGCAAGAATAAAACTGAAAATGTTACAGGAATCTAGAAGCGATGGGAGTTTTGGATTGCCAGATTGGGAGCTATGCTATCTTTACTTACATGGGTAAAAGAATGGATAAACTTGAAACACAGAAGATTATTACTGTTGGAGGGACACGGCCTCCAATTCGGATGGCACCATGTTACTATATTGCTGACTTTTCTTTAGGAATTCAAGCTGTCACTTTAGTGTCCCTTCCCCTGTTTTCCTCCCCTAATGAAAACTCGCAAGGGAGTTTTAACCTGAGAGGAAGCAATTAGCTTGAAGCCGCCCTGGATGAGGGTAGACTCGAACCCATATCTCCATAGCCGACGCCCAGTACTTTCACCACTACACCACCCTGGCTGGTTGTGTTGGAAATGGGTTGATGTTTCTCAACCTGCTTGGGATTTCCTTGTGGTCTTTCATCCAAGGCCTAACCCGGTGCTACTTGGCGTCTATGTTTTGAGATCAGTTAAAGTTAAGTAGGGCCCTAAATGCCAGGTGAACAGTGCAATTTTTGTCACCGAGGAATGCAAGGGTGAGGGTTCTGGGGCCAACCAAGGCCGCTTCCAAGCTTAATGTGGATGGAGGGCACCAACTGATAAGGAAACTGATAAGGTTGGAAACTGATGAGGCCTCCCTTTGCAAAGGTTCGAAATGTGGAAGATTGAAATAGAGCAAGGAAATTTCGCCAAACTTCGCAAGCAGCTCAAAGTGGACGAGGCAGAGCTGGATCAGCAGCGCCGAGACCAAGCGGAGGACAGGCTCCAGAAACAGAACGAGTTGGCCCAGCTCTTGAGCCAGAAGTGGCGGAACACCAAGAGGTAGGCTGGATTTCAACCCCCTCTTAAAGGATGCTTCAAAATTTCCACTAGAGTTCACATAAAGGCAACCGGAAAATCAGGAGATCCAGACAGTTCAAATGGGTGTAAAGATATTTTGTAAGCTTGAGCTCTCTACAAGAATCTGAACTACTAACAGCCAAGGGAAAGCAGCGGGAGATAAGAATAAGGACTTTAAGGGGGGCTGGGATTAGATCTCTTGTGGGAGCGCAGGGATTCATGACTAATGACACGTTTGACCCCTCCCTCCCTCAAGCTCGGCCTAACAGTTTCCCCATGATCACTTCTTGTTTTCCAGAAGTGGATCCGTGCCTCCTCCTCTGCAGTTGTGATTTTGACTGCAAAACACCATAGAGCATAGATAGAAGGGGCTCAGGTGTGTCAGCTTGGAGCCCCTAGGCTGTGCACGATGGGAGTTATAGTCCCGAATAAATATCTATGGAGATTCTCAATCATCCAGGTCACAGTTGTCCCCAAAGTGCTCTTACAGTCTAAAACGTGTGGCGTAAAAAAGAAATGGGGAAGGGGAAGGAGGAGGAAGATGGCAAATTTCAGCTTCATACCCCAACCAGGAAAAAAAAAACATCTCAGGAACCCTGGACAGGATGACTTAATGAGAATCCTGCTTTTTCTCTCTCTCTCTCTCTCCCTCCCTCCCTTCCTCCCTCCCTCCCTCTCTCTCTCTCCCTCTCTGTAGAAAAATCCAGGAAGCTAGCATGGCTTACGAAGAAAACCTGGCCACCGTGCTGGAAGAGTCTCAGAGAAACCACGCAAAGGCCGTCCGGTTTCTGAAGGAGAGTTTAGGAAAGTATGTCGTTTACTTCCCCCGCCCCGCTCTGTTTTTCCTTACAAAGAACACAAGTGGTCTGGTGGTCCATTCACTTTTTTGGATTTTCCTTCTCCAATCTGTGGCTCCAGATATCTTCAGCTCCAAAACAGACAGTAGTTTAAGAACCACAAAATAGTGACTTGGTTAGGACAGTGTACGGGTAGTCCTTGGGTTACGATCGCAATGGAGCCCAACGTTTATGTTGTTAAGCAAGGCATTTTTTTGAAGTGGGTTTTTCCCCGTTTTATGACCTCCCTTGCCCCAGTCGTGAAGTCAAACGGCTGGCTTTGCATCAATCCCTTCACCCAGATGGATCAGGCGTGAGCGACTCTTTTGTGCTTTTCCAACAGGGTTCGTGAGAAGGAATCGGCAGAAGAAGCGACCCAGCAGGAACACTTGCAAAAAAGGATGGAAACGGTGTTGTCACTGAAGAACAGCATCAGTTCGAACCGGGTGAGGACTAGCCGCTTGAGAAGGAGAACCTGCCGCTGCTTTTACAATAAAGCTTTCAAAATTGGGCCTTCTGGTTTCAATTATGTTCCAGTGATGTGGGAAGAAACCTATCCCGGTTGTTTCCCCGCAACTTTTAGCCTTTAAAGAAGGAGTTGGATAAACTTGTATCGGTAACACAACACCACTAACTGTCAGGATTCCGGCAGTTACCCCAATTAAATCATGAATCTCGAGCCAAACCTCCAAAACTTCAAAAGGACTTATTGGGAGTTAACATGTCCAGCACTGCCTGGGTGTCTGAGACACATCATTCACTGTCACTCTTGACCCTAGTTTCCCCCCACCCCCTGGGTGTATCGTAATTCATATTCTCCAATGGGACACATCCATAGCCCAGAGTCATCAATCATGTTCTCCAGTAAGATTTTTTTTTAATACTCTTGGTCTAGGAAAACCTCCGAACCCGTCAAACTCTGAGCAAATTGATTGGATTCGATGCTGAAGAGCAAGATCAGAAAATAAAGGAAGCAATTCAGGCCGAAGGACACAATGTGACTCGGGAATTTTTTTGCCAGAAGCGACAAATTGAGTTTGAAAAGCGGAAAAAGTGAGCTGCTAATTTTCCTGAAATGCCATGTTGATGGGGGGTTGGGAGTGCTGATAAATTAACAGCTTTATGGGTTATTTCCTCCTAAATCCTTGACAGGTAAGACCTCCGTTGTGACGGATCCGTTGTGCGAGGGAGGATGTTTCAAGGGAGGATGTTTGCAAATGCAATAAGAGCGCAGTTCGCAAAAGAAAGCACACCCTTTCCCTTCTTACATGTATTTTTAAAAGGACTAGCAGATTAATTTGTTTGGGCTCAGAGGTCAGTAGTTTCCCAGGTGTCTGTCCCCACCTTGTCTCCACTGTCTGCCTTTGCATCGCCCACAGGGAGTTTCTGGACCAACAGAAAACGAGGAAAATCGAAATCGTCGCTCGGATTTTGAACGAAGAAGCCCAGGCGGAGAAAATAAAAGCGCGATCTCGTCCCCAGAAATCGAAAGGCCCGGATAAAATCTCCGACGCCATTAAGTGGCGCATGAAAACGTGGCGTTACATTGAGGAAACCTGTAGCGATAAGGTGGCACCTGTCCCACAGGTGAGAGCATGTAGGGAGGGCTTCTCGGCGTTGGTAAAACCTGCTGGGCCTGTTGGATTAGATCAAAATCCTTCTACTCCTTTCCTTCAATTAGCACCTTGTAAGATTCCATGACAGGGGTCCCCAAACGTGGCAACTTTAAGACTTGTGGACTTCAACTCTAAGACTTGAAGTCCACAAGTCTTAAAGTTGCCAAGTTTGGAGACCTCTGTTCTCTGAAATGGCCCAGAACGGAAACTCTACTAATCTGAACCTCAAGTCATTTCATCACCGCAGACATCAGCTTGGACAGGCCACGCAGAGAGGTGTGTACCTTAAATTTATTTCTTTTTTTCATAAATAGCAGATTTAAATGAGATGACTCCGCATGGCTGTTTCTTGGTTTGCAGGTCCCAGCGCTAAAGATGAGCTTTACTGGCCTGTAAGCCGAAACATAGTGACTTAGTTCTATCTCGGTTTGTTCTTGAACAAATGTTCTTGGCAAGGAAGCCATTTATTTGGAAGTAGTGATGGGTCTGTTCCCAAATTAACCGAATTTGGCATTGTTGGTTTCTGGGAGTTGATGACGAATTTGATGTATGTTTTTTTTTCTCTCTCGTAATGTTTCCAAGATTTTGTGACTCATTCACCTGGACCAATCACCCTTTGACTTTTCACCACTCTCTTCCACGTCAGAAACCTTGGCGCAGCCCGTCGATTTCCCCCTCGCTGGACGACAAAAGTTTTAACGCCTCTTGTGACTTCATCCCCGAAAGCACAACCGAAGGCGAACAGGAAAACGCGGATAATATTCTCGCAGAGCCTGAATTTGTGGGGATCTGGGACCAAGAATATAACCCGTTGCAGGTACAGATCCATTTTTCTGTCTTTACTCGTAGGGTTGAGCGCCAGTTCCATTCTACCAAGTGGGTTTGAGGCTTCCTTGTGGGTTTTTTTTTCCTTTCTTTTTTTTAAAAATCGGCCGTTTTGTTCAGTTAAAATAGAGGTCTCCAAACTTGGCAACTTTAAGACTTGTGGATCTCCAACTCCCAGAATTCTGCAAGTCCACAAGTCTTAAAGTTGCCAAGTTTGGAGACCCCTGAGTTAAAAGATCAGCTTGTTAACCTTGGCGTACCTGGCCTCAGCTCTTCTGCAGCATTAATCTCAGGCTGAGCCATGTTCCATTGATGTTGACTCTTAACCTTCTCCTCTTCTGTCAACTTGTCCCATTCCTACTGTAGTCAAGGCTTCAAGCTACCATTCCCCCAGTTTCAAACTCAGCAGGGGTCTAGCCTTTTCTCTCCTGCTGACAAAATGGACACAAGGCAAGATGCCAGCGGTGCCTGTTTTTGCTCTTCCCCACTTGTTTCCAGGGGGGGGATGGCAAAAATGCACATTTACCAAGAGGCGAACTCAATCGGTCACCCTTCTCCACATCCCTGCTTAATGTGTTTTTAGGATAACACAATAACAGACTTGGAAGGGACCTTAGAGGTCTTCTAGTCCAACCTCCTGCTCAAACAGGAAATCCTATACCATTGCAGGCAAGTTGTTGTCCAATCTCTTCTTAAAGACTTCCAGAGTTGGAGCATCCACGAGTTCTGGAGGCAAGTCATTCCACTGGTTAATTATTCTCACAGTCAGGGAATTCCTCCTTAGTTCTAGGTTGCTTCTCTCCTTGATTAGTTTCCATCCGTTGCTTCTTGTCCTGCCTTCAGGGGGTTTGGAGAAGAGCTTGACTGCCCCTTCTTCTTTGTGGTACCCTTCAAATATTAGAAGACGGCTATCATGTCACCCCTAGCCCTTCTTTTCATTAAACTAGAGGTTGGTATGGGGTCTCCTCGTTGAGTAAGGTCTTGGATCTCTTCCAACCTTATTATTCTATGCTCTGGGTTCTAGATTTAAATAAATTCTTTTTTTTAACATGTCAGCTAGATCAAAGAACTGGCGGGCACCAAAAGACACCGTGATGCCAACCCCTACTTTAGCTGAAGAGAGAGAATCTTTTTATTTAAAAAAAAAAAAGACAGAAAATAAATAGAGAAAGCCACCATTTTCCGGCAAATCTGCTGGTTCCAGTCCTTTTGAATCAAATAGCAATAGCAACAGCACTTAGACTTCTGTATCTCTTCACAATGCTTTACAGCCCTCCCTAAACAGTTTACAGGGTCAACAATCTGGGTCCTCATTTTGCCCACCTCGAAAGGACGGAAGGCTGAGTCAACCTTGAGCCTGTTGGGATTTGATCTGCCAAATTGCAGGCAGCCGGCTGTCAGCAGAAGGAGCCTGCAGTACTGCACTCTAACCGCTGACACTCTCTAAATGAAACGTTTCCTTTATCAGGCTGCTTTATTTTATTACAAGTCCTTTTGAAACCAGCGTTGCTTATTTCTCAGGTGCTGGATGACAAAATTGATTCCAAACCGCTCGGCGTGTCGAAATTTGAAAAGGACATTTTTGCCAGGAACTTGGAGAAGCTACATGCTGGAGTCATTCGCAAACACCGCGTTTGTGGGCGTGAGTTCAAAGGGTGTCCTTTTTACAGCAAACCGAGCCTCATTCATTTCAAGGTAAGTTATGACTCGGTCAACCGCTTTCACGGCGTAGGCCGAAGTTTGGGTTGGTTGAATCTGGGCTAGGTCTGGTTCTTTTTCTTCTTGTGGTGTGCTAACCCAAACCGTTGGATCAGTTGATGGTTTGGTCCCATTGTGCAAAGCTAGGAAGTGAATTCGTGATTCAACAGATTGATTTACGCTGAATGTGTTGTCAGTTTGTGAGAAGAGGAATTGCCTTCCTTGGCCAAATTAAAATGTTATGATTGCAATGACAACAACGCGAGCATTTTAAAGAGGTTTAATACGACGCTATAACTTAGTCTTTGCTAACTTAGATGCCCTCTCTGTATGTAAGGATCAATTCCTCAATTCCCCAGCCAGCATATTGTTGGTAATTCAGATTTTCTTAATACACATTTGGAAACTATCTACTATCTACATTTGGAAACTATCTTCATCATCCTTAAATGCCTTCATCCATTAAAGAAGGCAAGCTGGTATGTAGCCAGTATGCTCAAATGTACAAATCTGCCATTGTTTTAAAATATGTTTTTTTAAAAAAATGGAATACACCAGATTCTTATACTGCAGGTGTGCTGTACGTTGATAAAAACATTTTTAAAATTCATAACATATTAAAATACAGTTGGGATTATTTGCTTTTGTGTTAGGCATTTCTCCAGAATGGAAAAAAGAGGAAATTCTGGTTTTAACTCTGATTATTCATTTTTTAAAGAAATTTTAGAAAAAACCTGAAGAGACTGTTGCCCATTTAATTAGAAGAACATTTTTAAAAAGCCGATCGGAAAGTAATTTAGAAGTATTTAATTGATTAAATGTTGCAATCTTACCTCTGACCCAAAATAAATGCATTCCATCAAATCGAACGCTCTCCGGTTTAGCAATTGTGTTGCACTGATCAAACCATCCTGCTTTCCGTGACATTCTTCATTGCACTTTTTCTAAAAAATAAAATAAAAAAAATAAAGCTAATCTCATCCTTAAAAAACAAATATTTCCAGGACTTCGATGTTGGAAAAACCTATAAAAAGAAAGTGACTTTGATCAATGCCTTCTACAGTATCAACTACCTTAAGCTGGATGGCGTCAGCGAACATCTGAAAGATTTTTTCACTGTGCTGTAAGTCAGTATATGTTACTCATTCAACCAGGGTTTGAGGATTGTATGGCTGGATTTTTTCCCCTGCTTTCATTAGAAATGCTGCCACGATCCGGTTCTCTCTTTTCTTTTCCCTCGCAGCTTTGATCCCCCGGGCCCGATGTCTTCAGGAATGTCTTATGAAGTTGGGGTGATCTTTAAACCTATGGTAAGAGACGTGTGTCCACTCCGCCTGATTAAAACCGGCAACCTTATTTTCTTTAACTCCAGTCTTTCAGGTGCAGAGAAACATTTTCCAGCCTTCACCATTTTTGTTGTTGTTAAATGATTTCAAAAGTTCAGCAGAAAGGGCTACTTTGAGCCTGGGAAAGTGGGAGGGGAGAATTTCTTGGGCTCATTTGTGGTCATAAGTTGAGGACTCTTTGTATACAGGAAGAGAAATGATTTATGGTTTATGAGATGAATTTCTCAAGTCCTTCAGATGTTTAATGGGCTGATGAAGATATCTGCTTGTTTTCTTTCAGATAAACGAAGATCTTAAAGGAGAGGTCACTTTTTTATCCCAAATTGGATCCTTTTCCATTCCCCTGAAGTGTTCGACCAAAAAGTGCGTGGTAAGTCCAGATTTTGCCTTAGGATCGGAGAGGAAAATTCTATCTTGCTTTGGTATACTATATACAAGAGCAAAGTGGGAAAAATACATTGCAATTCATTGTTGGAATATATTTTTATGCAACAACTACAGTAGTATTTAGCCAGTAGATGGTAGTGTTTACAAGTTTGCATCTATGATATATACTCTGTCCTTTTTTGCTGTAGGTAGACTTTCCTGTTTCCTGTTACAGTTACAGTACATAGATGAACAGTAAAACACATGGTGACTGTACTCTTTGTTTGCTCTGTGTGGTGCTGCTATCTGTAAACAGAATTTCTAACAAAATATTAGCAGGAAAAGAGGAGAAGCAGGAAGAGGTCTGGGAGAATTCAAATGAACAGTAGCCTAACAGCATTTCAGTAAATAAATTACACACTATTTTTCTTCAGATACATCCACAATTCATTTACTCTGCAGCCAGACCTGTATATTTGGAGAGGAGGCTGCTGTGCAATGACACAGATAATGTAAGGATACATTATTTGATTTGGATGGCAGGCATCACACTAAGTAAAACCACAAATGTTTAAATCCTTTTTCACACATGAAAGGAAATGCCTTTTTAATATTTTTTTTAAAAAATGAAGGCAAGCGAAAGAATACCGAATACTGAACACAGACGCCTTCCGCTTTCTCTTTTTTTTTTCCCAGCTGTCCCTGGATAAAGAGCTCATTGATTTTGGCATGCACGTGGTCGGGGAAACCATTTCACGCACCATCACCTTGACGAATGACGGGGCCCTGGGCACACGGTTCCATCTCCGAAAATTAGGTGGCACCGAGGCTCCATGGGCGGCAGTTCCAACGCCTTCCACCGAGAAGCCGGTAAATCTGCATTAACCTTTTCCGTTCATCGGCCATTCTAAAAATAGCCAGTTAATAGTCCTTTTTCCCTTTCCCCCAAATCTCGAAAGGACCGGTTTCAAGGTCCTTTCTGCCTGCTTGGGAGCTCTTTCCAAAGAGTTAGTCCTTGCAACTTTGCTCCCAACTAAATAAAACCGTCTTTAATGTCATATTTTGGTGCCATTCTCAGCTCCTTAAGTGGGGCATCTCCCACCCAGAGGCTTGCAGTGAAGCCGAAAGGGATCGGTGGGAAGAGAAAGAACGAAAATAATTTAGAATAAAAATAGTGAAAACAGATTTTTTCCGAGGAGGTCTCTTTCCTGTATTTTGGACTCAAGTGAAAAAAATGATCTGGAGCAGCGTTGGGAAAGCTTGTGCATCCGTTTGAAGGATCACATCCATTTTCACAGCAAAGAAAAATCAAACACAACCAGATGCATTTGGGATTTCCTGACCTTGGAGGACTTTGGGTGGCCGTTAACTTTTGTGATTCTGGAATCAGAAGAAGCAAAAAAAGTTTTGCTGCTGTTTTCTTTGTAAGATTCCAGAATCTCTAGGCAGTAAGAGAAGATGCTCCCCCTCCAAGTTTGAAGTGATGTGGAAATCCCAAATTTTACATTTATTCTTCCTCTCCTTCAGGCCATGCAGTTTTCTTTTTCTTTTTCTTTTTTGCTTGGTTAATGCAGTAGGCTCAGCCATAATCTAGTTTGTTGGATTTAGCTTAGCACTATTTGCACATCCAAGCCCTTGTGGCTTCTTAATAAACTATAAATAATTAAGTAACGGCTTGGTACAGCTTATGAGCAGAATTCTATATACGTATATATTTTTCCCCCATCTCATTTTTGGCCGTGTGCCATTTCCTAACCACTTGAGCAAACATCACCAAGGTAAGGGGATATTTTGGGCCAGAGGTTTTTGTGTCTGACAAGCCCACCCCGCATTCTGCGATGGGAAATGTTTGGCTGATGCTCAGTTCAAGCAACCACCTTCTCCCATCACAACGGGACGTGCCAAACCAGCCTGGAGGCGCACAGCCTTCAACCTGGAGGGTCCATCTGGGGAAATAATTGGAATTGGGACTGTTTTCAATGAAGCTTCTCGTCCTTCCCATGTTAGGTCAACACTGCTGCCAGTGTATTATTTAGCACAGAAAAAAGCAGCTACAATACGGGAGGTGACGCCTTGTCTCTCTCCCGCTCTGAAGAAGTTATCCACGAGACTGCCCCGCTGGAGAAACTACATAGCGACACCACCGTGACCACCTTGAATGGTAGGGGGCTTACTCTCCTTCATTGCCAAAGTGCACTAGTTAAAGCATAGAAATCCCAAAGGCCCCGAGTTCTAGTTCTGCCTTAGGCCAGTCACTCTTGTCTCGGCTCCGGGAAGGAGGCAATGGGCAAAGCATTTCTGAAAAATCTGGCCAAGAAAATTGCAGGGATTTCTCTGGGCGCTTGTTGGCAACTCTTAAAAAGACCATAGAAATGTTTCATTTAGCGGACAGCTAAATTTTCAGAACTCTGGACAGATCATGATGGCGAAGGATGGATCTTACGCTCCGACAACATTGGGCTACCAAGGTGATCATCTAGGCATTTCAAGAATGCCTTGTTTTCTCTCCACTTCCTTTTTCTGGAAGCTAAAAAGACCAAAGGAGTATCTTTTTAGCTGACACAGTCACTAAATGAACTGTTGTAAGTTACGACCTGCCTGCACATCTATTCAAATAAATAAATGTATAGATCATTGGGGCCACGCAAGGTTTTTATGATAGGCGGTGGATATAACGTCTCTTGATTCTCCTCCGTTTCCTTTTCCAAGAGCCACAGGTGGCAGCGGAGATGGACCTTGCTGGAGAAATCTCACCGCATTCTCCAGGTGTCTGCTCCGTGGATGACCCCCCAGAAGACTTCTGTGAACTAAAGTTGGGCAAGGTAACAAAGCCATGGAGGACTTGTTCGATTTTAAGGTGGCATTCGCGGATGGATCCAGGTTGTGTGATTCCCGAGTGGGCAGTTGCCAGGGTGGTCTATCAAAGAGAGATCCAGCCTAGAATGAAGGAGAGATTTTCTGACCATCATCATCATCTCCTTTTTATGACCCCATAATCCCTTGCGGGGTAGAGTCTGGGCCACTGAATGGAGATGAGTGTTTACTGGCCGGATGCCCTTCCCTGTCGCCAGTGGAGTTTTTTTTTAATTCAGCAGATACATTCTCATTGTGCCCAGAGAGAGAAATATCTGCCTGTACCTAGGATCAAACTCACAGCCTCCTGATTGTGAGGCAAGAGCTCCACCTCTAGGCCACCGCACCACTCATTTCCATTCCACAATGGACCCCCCAAATTTGAATGGCAACTGAATGGAGCTGAGTGTTTACTGGCCGGATGCCCTTCCCTGTCACCAGTGCTGAGTTATATTCAGCAGATATATTCTCATTGTGCCCAGAGAGAGAAATATCTGCCTCTACCTAGGACCAAACTCACAGCCTTCTGATTGTGAGGCAAGAGCTCCACTTCTAGGCCACTACTCAAGAGATTTCCTGACAGTGAGAACGATTAATCGATGGAACAGCTTACCTCTAGAAGTTGTGGGTGCCCCAACACTGGAGCTTTTCAAGAAGAGATAGGTCAACCATTTGTCTGGGATGGTATAGGGCAGGAGTGAGGAACTATATCACTTTATAACTTGTGGACTTCAACTCCTAGAATTCCTGAGCCAACTATGCTTAATTTCCAAAGAAACCATCTTTGATTCTTTCTTCTGCAGGTAACCCAGGGCGATATCGTGCCCTTCAGCTCGGTCAAACTTCAGATTATTTTCACACCTGTAGTTCCGGGGACCGTCCAGGCTGATTTTGAGATCATCTTTGAGAACCCAGATTGCAAACCAGTGAGTGGTGGGATTCATTCCTCTCCCCTCCCCCTGCCACAGATACATTCAGAACGGAGCCAGCAAGTGTCTTTGTGTCACTGTGTGCTGCACAATGATGACAGTGACGTTACCCTTTGCTCTTCCTTTCTTTGCTCTGCTCCCAGCCCGGGTATTACAAAAAATGAAATCTGAACGTCGTTTCCAATCAGAGTGGGAGACGCAAATTCTCTCCTCTTAATAAATTAAATAAGCATTCTTCCTTCTGGATGGGTAAAAAAAATTCCTATCGTGGTTTCTTGGTTCTCTTTCTGGCACCCAGAGGCAAACAAATGAACTCAAATAGCAATAGCAATAGAACAGAATAGAATAGAATAAAATTCTTTATTGGCCAAGTGTGACTGGACACACAAGGAATTTGTCTTTGGTGCAAATGCTGTCAGTGTAAATAGGCTAGGCTAGGCTAGGCTAGGCTAGGCTAGGCTAGGCTAGGCTAGGATAGGCTAGGATAGGATAGGATAGAATAGAATAGAGGAATAGAATAGAATAGAATAGAATAGAATAGAATAGAATAGAATAGAATAGAATAGAATAGAATAGAATAGAATAAGAAAGGAATAGAATTAGAAAGGAATAATAAAGGAATAAAATAGAATAGAATAGAATAGAATAGAATAGAATAGAATAGAATAGAATAGAATAGAATAGAATAGAATAGAATAGAATAGAATAGAATAGAATTCTTTATTGGCGAAGTGTGACTGGACACACAAGGAATTTGTCTTGGTGCAAAGACTCTCAGTGTCCATAGAGGAGAGGAGAGGCGAGGAGAGCAGATCGTGTGAATCCCTTTTGCCACCTAAAGTCAGCGGGAAGCCAGATGCACTGAACAATGAGTGGGCCCCTCTGCTGGACACTGAGTTTTGCATGGATTCACCTTCAGCTGCAGATTGGGGTCACTGCCGTCGCCATGGCCGTGCCCGTCTCGGTGTGCAATCCCACCATCGACCTGAAGATCTGCATGTATGATCGGCTTTACCAGGACTGCATCGTGGTTCAGAGCCGGTGAGCAGTTTTTAAGTATATTTCCAGCCTGATAACTATGCCAATTTTTTAAAAGAAATTATTTGAACGACAGGCGTGCAATGCCTTGAACGAAGCATCGTTTTAACAGGCCCCACAAGGAATGGTAAAGTTACAAACAAACAGGGGGGCTCGGTTTCCGAAGAAACGGATCCCATGTGCGCAGTGTTCGCTTTTTTCCAAAAAGCGTTGCTGACACACACACTAATTTCCACCTTTCTTTCCTTCCTCAGCTTCAGCTGGCAAGATGTTCTGAGCCTCGCTATTTTTAATTTCCTCGCCGTTTTAACGTTCTATTTTGGATGCGAGCAAATAGGATCGGCTTTTTAAAAATGCGCGCTAGGTTTTCCTCTTCTCTTTTGTTTCCTCTGTGTGTGTGTGTTTGTGTGTTTAACAACGTCTGTTGGAAGCTGCGCACATTCTCATTTCCTTACTAAGACTTTAAGGTGTTTCTCACAGTTGGAAGAGAATGAAAATGTGATCTCCAAAAGTCAGCTTACAAAAAAAACCGCTGACAAATATTTGTCGAGTCGTAAAGTGGAGCAGAATTCACCAAACAAATGTCTGACTTAGTAAGATAAATTTGGTGCGCTCTGCTCTCTTGCCTTTCTCTCTCCAGAGCGACCAGTGCCTTGCGCCTGAAGTTCGAAGTTTGCAAAGAGCTGGCTAGCTATGTGGAGCTGCTGCCCAAAACAGGGTACATCCAGGCCCAGTCTTCCTTCAACGTTCAGCTGAAATTCCTGCCAAGGTAAAGGGATCCACTGCTTCCTTTCGCTTCGTCCCGCTTTCATTTCCCCGATGCGTTTCCTTCTCAGCCGCCGCTCTCTTTGAGGAGGGCCTGGGTTCCAAACCCGACTTCTTTCGTCACCCCGTTTGGGAGGAGGCCTGCAGTTGCAATGCCACAGGAAGGCTGAAAAGAGTCTCAAGGTTTTAACTTGATGAACCCAAGGGATTCCGCACTCTTTCCTTTTAACAGCTGCCTCACTTAGCAAGAGACACTTCAGGCTCAATTGTGGGCATAAGCCGAGGATTACCTGTATATAAGTAATAATATATAGGTTATATTATATATTTTAATATATATAGTATATAGTTTATTAAAAGAGGGCTGTGAAAATATTTACAGACCCCTCACATCCCAGACATAAACTGTTTCAACTCCTTCCCCCAAAATGACGCTATAGAGCCCTGCACACCAGAACAACTAGACACAAGGATGGTTTTTCCACCGAACGCCATCACTCTGCGAAACAGATAATTCCCTCAGCACTGTCCAACTATTCACAAAGTCTGCACTACTATTACTATTAATCTTCTCATCACTCCTTATCACCCACCCCCTCCCACTTGTGACTGCATGACTATAACTTTGTCGCTTGCATCCTTATGATTTTTATTGACTGTTTCCTCGTATGTTTTAATGGCTTCTTGTACCCTATGACTATTATTAAGTGCTGCACCTTATGATTCTTGACTCTTTACGAATGTACCTTTTTTTTTTTAATGGACACTGAGGGCATTTGCACCAAAGACAAATTCCTTGCGTGTCCAATCGACACTTGGCCAATAAAAAGAGTTCTATCTATCTAAGTGCAACTCTCGTTTAGTTTCACTTCCATTCAGGGAGGGGCAGTTAGAGGCCATGTGGATTTAAGCATCTTTTCGTCTCCACTTGAGTGAGGGCCAGTTGAGGGGTGAGTGGAGATGCCAGGATATTGGGGAGCCCTGCACGGCTCCATCCGTGTGGCACGGCGCTCCCACCGAGAGTGACTCAGAATTGCTGTGAATTAATTCACATCAACGTCAAAAGAAAACAGATTGCCCAAGATGGGTGCCTTAGCTAACTACAGCTGGGACCTCGGAAGCTGATAATTGATTAGCGTGCAAGTTTTAAGTTCTATTTATAGCCAAGAGTTACTGTCCTGAAAACAGAGCAATCTCTTGTTGCTGTTGTTTTTTAAAAAACCAGCGTTTAAATATACAGCGTTGGCTTATCTTCTATTTAATATCACGAGCTGACAGAAGGATTTCCTGACAGTGAAAAGCAGTGAAAGTATTGTCTTGAAATCCCCATGCAGAATTGAGGGTTTTTTTTAAAAAAAATATCTACTTTGCCACTCAATCAGACTAATAATTTGTGCTACAAAAAAAAAAAGGAGAAAATTATTCTCACGTATCGTGGTTGTTAGGATATATAGGATATTCAGATCCTTTTGGATGGGTTCAAATCAAAGCACCGTGTGCGATTCAGCCTTGCTTTTTGTGAGTACCAGGTGGAATACATCATAACTACATGTCATTGGAACCCAAAAAGATAAGTGTCTGGGTTTTACAGCACAGTTTGCAAAGGTCCTGCAAAAATCCTTCTATTGGCTGAAAGAATTAAGCGTTTTCTAGCCTCTAGAAATAGGTTTTCCTTAAATTCTCAATACAGATAGGCTCGAAAACAAAACCAATCCATTCCTTTAGCTGAAAATGTGTCGTTGAATATTCATCCAAATGGTATGTTTGCTCTTTAGAGCTTTATCCAGCAGCTCAAACTAGCAGTAAGGTTCTTAGAATAGAGTAGAGGTGGAAGGGACCTTGGAGGTCTTCTAGTCGAGCCCCCTTCTCAAGCAGGAGAATCTATCCCATTTCAGTCCAGTCTCTTCTTAAAAACCTTCAGCGATGGAGCCCCCACGATTTCTGAAGGCGAAATTATTCCACTGGTTGATTGTCCTCCCTCTTAGGAAGTTTCTCCTTAATTTCAAGGTTGCTTCTCTCCTCGGTTAGTGCCCATCCGTTGCTTCTTATCCCGCCTCCTCAGGTGCTTTGGAGAACAGCTTGACTCCTTCTTCTTTGGGGCAGCCCCTCAAATACTGGAATGCCGCTGTCATGTCACGCATGGGTGGCGGAGAAATTCTGGGAGTTGAAGTCCACAGGTCATTAAAGGGGCCAGATTTACCCAACCCCACTTTAGCCTGGACCCCCCACCCGCCTCCTTTCTCTTCTTTTCCAGACTCGGCCTTTCGAAAGATGCCAAGAAGTACTTTGATGCGAGGACACGAGTTCTAGAAGCGCCCTTGATTATCATTGTTTCTGATCAGGTCAGCCTGGCCAATCTTTGGCTTGTTTCGCTCTATAAGACCAAACCCCAGGTCACGAACCTGGATTCTTTGACCCTCCGTTCAAATGGAATATCATATACTGATCACGTGGGTGTCCGGCTTCATTTTCCGTTTTTTTTGTTTCTTAGAGCAAGCCGGTTGAATTCAGCATGCACGCCATCCTGACCACCTCGGATCTGGAGATCAACCCAAGCGACGTGGATTTTGGATACTGCTCCATTTACGAAGCTGTGCGGACAACCATCACCGTCACCAACAAAGCGATTCTGCCGCAGGAGTTTGGTTTCGTCGGACTGCCGAAGGTATAAAAAGATCCGCTTGCTTTTTGTCCCAAGTTGGCCTCCCTTGGAAATTTGCAGCCCGGGTGAGAATTACGCTCAGCTGTTTACGATGGGGATATTCTGGTTTGTGTCCTGCTTCGAACGAAATCTGCATCAGGAGATTTCATTTTTTTGTACCGTGGGCAAGCCGGTAAATGCCTGTCATGTCTCTTAATGCGATTCCGTCATAATTTCTGAGGTTTTAAACTTCTCCTGGAAAGGACCTTCAAAGCATATCTATTGTCAGAGCCACGAGGACTAGTAACTTGGCTTATTTAGAATTGGAGGGGGTCAGCAGACATCCACAGTCAGTACAGTATTCAAGGTGTTCGCTTTTTCGCTTTGCGATCTCACTAAATGTAGAAGAATGCTGAGAACCAAGTTTAAAACAACCCTTTTGATAAGGGTAAAATACCTGCCATTTATACCTTAGAAACAACAGGACATTCCTTTTCATTTAAAAATAACAATAACAACAATAATAATCGTCCATTTTCTAATACTTTTCCTTGGTCATTTTTTTTTCCTCCTGATTCTGGAAAGTTTGTCGAAGTCCAGCCCAATGATGGGTTTGGGGTGCTCCTACCTCTGGAAAGCTTGACCCTGGATGTCATCTTCAAAGCCAAGAGGGCGAAAGTGTACAATTTTGAACTCATTTGTAAGACGGAGATCAACAGGTATGGGGGGGCGGAGTCTGTCTCCGTTGCCAATTCCACGATGTCGTTGGGCAAAAAAAATATTTTTGGGAGACACTGAATCGGAGCAAGGTCCACTGGAGGTTCAGCTAGCCCCAGCTAGAACAGGAGGACTCCATATTTAGCTTCTGGCCCTGGGTCAAGGAGTGGGTTAGATGACCTCTGGCAACTTTCCTGCCCTTCCATCCGATGCTTATTTATTTGAACCCGGTGCCAACAGCAGCACTTTTTGTTAACCTGGGTTCCGAGCCTTTAAAGAGAACAACAGTTTTCCAATTTTCAGTGGCTCGAGTCTCATGATATGTACAAGTTGTTCTTATTGGTCTACGGGTAGTTCTTCACTTACGACCGCAACTGAGCCAGAAATTTGTGTTGCTAAGTGAAAAAATCTGTTCAGTGAGTTTGTGAGGACCCCGGGGCGTGGCACAAAGGCAACACAGTCAGATAATCAGTAGGAGGGGGGGAAAGGGGTTTGAAAGATCAGCGCGGCCGCTTGCAAACCAAAAACGCATTCCATAAATGTTTTCAAAGATAGTAACGAGGTGACTGAAGTTTCTGCCGCGCAAAATTCTAACTGGAGAACATGATTGATGACTCTGGGCTATGGATGTGTCCCATTGGAGAATATGAATTACGATACACTCAGAGGCTACGGAGGGAAAACCAGGGTCGAGGGTGACAATGAATTATTGTGTCTGAGTCGGCTGCACCCAGGCAGTGCCCGACATGTTAACTCCCAATAAATCCTTTTGAAGTTTTGGAAGTTTGGCTAGAGACTCATGATTTAATTGGGGAGTGACTGCCAGAATCCTGACAGGAATAACATCCAAATAGGGGATGTCTTTTCTGTTTGTAGATAATTCCTGGTTGTTGTTGTAATCGCTCCGCAGACAGAAGAAGACAAAACAGTGTTCAAACGTGGGAAAACAAACTGAGAACAGCCCCAAACAACTGTCAATTACTGTCATCGTTTTTTTTCAAAAGTGATGCTGCTTTATTCAGGGAATAATATTTAAAATAATGATGAAAAACATTTGCCAGCGAGAGACGCCCAAGTCCTCTCTAAAGGAATACCGAAATTGCACTTTTTGCTAAACAAGGATATTTTCGGAATCTAGGTGGTTTGACTACAGCTCCCAAGCTTGGCTGGGAGTGTTGGGAACTCTAGCCCAACATGAACCAGAAAGCAATAAGACTAGGCTGGACATAAAAGCTGATCTCACATGACATCTGCAAAGTAATCTGTTTTCTAGATTTTTCTAAAAGGCGGAACCATAATCCACATCCAGAGGCTACGTTTGCTCATGCTAAAGCCAACTAAACAAATATTAAAAGCTAACCAAATGTAGCCTGCACATAATACCTGCCAGACAATTCCTTGACTTGTGTTAACAAGTTTTGTATGAGTCGATCCAACCTTTAGAACGTTTGCTGCTTTCATATATCACTTTATTACTGGGTTTAAACTTTCCTGGCCTCCAAGGGAGTTTTCTTTTCCTCTTAAAAGCAACGTGGAGACCTCTTGTTTAAATCCAATTCTACCCCTGGGCTATGCAGATAGCAATAGCCTTTAGACTTATATACCGCTTCACGGTGCTTTACAGACCTCTCTAATAGCGGTGGGGTTCAATTTTTTTTTTTAATTACCGGTTCTGCCGGTGTGGCTTGGGCGTGCCTACTGCATTCTAACCATTGTGCCATTACGGTTCTTCGAAACCACGAAGCGGTGGGGGATTTCGCTCTCCGTTTCGTTTGTTGGTTTGTTTGCCAACTCGGTCACGCCGCTCCTTCGAAAAGAACCCCGCGCTGACCCTGAAGCCTTTTGGTCCTGTTTCCCATTCCAGGGAGTTCAAGCTCTCCTGCAAGGCTGTTGGCGTCCATCCGCCCCTTGTCCTTTCCCACTCGTTCGTCCAGTTTCCGGCCACGGCTCTGGACGACGTCTCGGCCGCCACCCTCTTCATCATCAACCCCCACGAGAGAATCAGCCACTTCACTCACACCATGCCCCAGATCGGCGAGGGGGAAATCGCTCCAGTTGGACCCACGTCCTTCCAGTTCCTCGTGCCCGAAGATTCTCCCATCATTATCATTCCCTGCGTGGGGACTGTCCTGCCTGGGAAGGTAAACTCTGAGCATGTTTAAGTAAGGTATTACAACTAACCTGCCCCACCCCCACCCCACCCCCCGCCCTCCCAACCAGCTCCGTGGGCTCAGGGCCATGTCCAAAGGGACTTGGCCAGCAAGTCGGCCTAAAAATTAGCAGATACAGATTAGCGGAGTTGGAAGGGACCTTGTAGGTCATCTAGTCCACCCCGCCGCCCAACACCATTTCTGACAGATGGCAGTCCATTCTTTTCTTGAAGGCCTCCAGGCATAAAACTCCCGCAACTTCCGAGGGCAACTTCTGTTCCATGGGTGGATTGTTCTCCCTGTCAGGAAATTGGAAGGGACCTTGGAGGTCCTCTAGTCCAACCCCTCCCTGCCCAAACAGGAGACCTTACATCATTTTTTACAAATGGCAGTCCAGTCTCTTCCTGAAAGCCTTCAGCGATGGAGCTCCCACAGCTTCCGAGGGCAACTTCTATTCCATTAAATACAGAATGATAGATTTGGAAGGGACCTTATAGGTCATCTAGTCCAACCCCTCCACCCGCCCAAGCCGGAGACCCTACACCATTTCTGACAGATGGGAATCCAGTCTCTTCTTCAAAGTCTCAAGTGATGGTGCTCCCACAACTTCCGAGGGCAACTTCTGTTCCATTGGTTGATTGTTCTCACGGTCAGAAAGTTTCTCCTTATTTCCAGGTTGAATCTCTTCTCCTTGTTCAGTTTCCATCCATTCTTCCTTGTCTGGCCTTCAAGGTGCTTTGGAAAATAGCTTGACCCCTTCCTCCTTCTCTTCTGTTGCCTTCTGGTGTCCAGAAATGCTTGCTTGACGTCTCCTTCCACCCAGCGCTGTCCGATCAGTTGATCAGGCAAGAGGCAGTCAACATAACCTGTCATAATGCCGAAATAAAAGCTCAGATGGAGAAAAAGGCCCGAGAATTGGAAATGCAGGTAAACAGAAGAGCAGTGCAGATCGCTTCCTGTTCATTCTTTCTGGCCAAGGGAATTGTATGACAGGGTCACAACTTGGAGAAGCAGGTGGCAAAGGTGCAAGCACACACACACACACACACACACACACACACATACTCACTCTCAGGTCTACGTGGTGGTGGGATATCAGGTGAGCTGGACTAGAGTGAGGAAGGGGAACTTCTGCAAAGATTAGAGAGCAGTAATTCATCACAAAAGTGTAATACTTCATTTAACACCCAGTAAAAGTAATAAAGTTCAGTGATATAATTAAGAGAGTCACAGAATGGCCACAATGGAAGGAAAGGGAGAAGAAGGAAAGGGAGAGGAAAGGAGAGGGGAGGGGAGGGGAGGAGAGGAAGGGAAAGGAAGGGAAGGGAAGAGGGAAGGAAAGGAAAGGAGGAAGAGGGAAGGAAAGGAAGAAAAGGGAAGGAAAGGAAAGTCAGAAGAAGGAAGGGAAGGGAAGGGAAAGGAGGGAGGAAGGAGAGAACGGAAAGGAAGGGAAAGAAGGAGAGTGGAAGAAAGGAAGGAAAAGAAAGGAGGGAAAGAGGGAGGGAAAGGAAGGGAGAAGAAGGGAAGGCAAGGAAGGAGAGCGGGAAGGAAGAGAGGGTGACGGAGGAGATGGGAACTTTTCTTAATCTACGCTGAAAAAAAACCTGGCGGCCTCAGTTTCTCAGTTCTATCTCCAGGAGCAAAGCAGATCTTCAGGGGACGATCTAGAGCCCTGTTTCGTTTGCTGCCATTCGCACAGCAGGGTTTGACTTTCCCACTCAGCTCTGTCTTTTTGGTGGCAGAGGAAGAAGGAGGAGGCGGCCATGTTGGGGTGGAAAGACGGGAAGAAGACGGGCAGCTTCCTCTTCCTGGCCGAGCCTTCGAAGGACAAGAGCCCCATCAAGCCCTTCGAGATGCCCAACCCAGAAGACATCTGCAGGGAGTGAGGAGGCCGACATTTCTAATTCCGCTTTCCTGGCCAAGCCTTCATAGTTGGAGTTGGGTCTGCTTATCGGTCTACCTTGGCCAACTATTGGTTGGTTTCTTTTTTGTCTCCTTCCCCGCCCCCTCTAGCTCCGAAGAGTACATTGCGGCCCATCTCAACCTCGTCCGCAGCTACACCAGCCATTTCGATAAGTACATCATACCCTGCCTCGTCGCGAGCGGAGACATCGACGAGAAGAGAGGGGTCGAGAACATGAATTTCAGGTGCGCCGGGTGGAGGAACTAGAGACCACCGCAGGCCGAGGGGCGCTTCACCACGGGGGGTGGAGGGCAGGTAGCGTGGGAGGGGTTGAGTTGGCCAGAGTCTACTGCTTTGGCTACGTCTCCCGCTGACCAAATTAGCACAGTGTTTGACTCGTCTTGCTTACATGGCTCTCGCGGCCCCCCATACGTGGCCGGCCGCCCCCCGTACGAGGCCGCAGAACCATGTTTTTAATTTTCTCTGAGATCAGAATCTCGTCTGAGCGTTTGCTTTTTGCAAGATGAACCAATGAGCCTCCTCGGGATCTTGGGCGGTTCGTGGGCCATTCTGCTTCCGGCGTGGGAAACTAGGGGGCGTTTGAGCTGCAGTGTATTTTCTCTCTACAGCCCCTATAATACTTTGTACTTGGAGCTCCATTGCCCGTCGGTCGCCCCTGTCGTGGTGGTGACTTCAAACAACGGGAGGACTTTTTTCAACTTTGGGGACGTCGCCGTCGGTACGAAATCCTCTTTTCGAGTCCTCCTCCTCTTCCCCCCCCCCCCACTCACTCCTTGGCAGAATTTAATTCATAAACCTTGGCGCTTTCTGGCGGAGATCCGCACGTTTTCTCAATGGCCTTATAAACATCCTAGGAGCAACAAAGAGGATGAGGGGACTGGAGGATAAAACATACAAAGAACGGTTGCTGGAACTGGGTACGTCTAGTCTGATGAAAGGAAGGACCAGGGGTGACAGGATAGCCGTGTTCCCATATCTCAGGGGCTGCCCCAAAGAAGTGGGAGTCAAGCTATTCTCCAAAGCACCTGAAGGCAGGACAAGAAGCAGTGGGTGGAAACTAATCAAGGAGACAAGCAACATAGAATTAATAAGAAATTTCCTGACAGTGAAAGCAATTAATCAGTGATACAACTGGCCTCTAGAAGTACCAGTTCATGCGGCCAATAGCAAAAGAGTATTTGAGCTGTAGATCAATAGGATCTGGTGGGTTGCTGGTTTCCCCAAAACTGGTTCGGTTGTTTATTGGTTTTGATACGTGCACCGTTGAGAATTCTCCCTTTAGGTTTTATATTTTCGAGACCAATGTGAAAATGGCTCAATGTTGTCCTTCCTTTAAAATTGTCCTCAATCGGCTTTTTTTTAAACCTGGGCTGTCTCATCACACAGGTCATAGAATCAAGAAAGTAGTGGAGATCCAGAATATATCCAAAGAACACTTGGTGGTATCCTTTTTATTGAACCAGTCCCCGATGCTCCACCATATTTCCCAACTAGAGTGCTTTTCTCTCTCTCTCTCTTTTTTTTAAAAAAAGGATAATTTGTTTAGTTATTTTTTTTTAACCAGAAAGCTCCTGTCTGTGATTTAGAAATAGTAACAGCAAGAAAAAAAAAAACCAGTTACTCTTCAAAAATCACATCACGCAAGGAAAGGAGGTGGGACGGGAGGAGGAAAAAAGAAAGAAAGATGCAAACTCAGTTTAATGAACCATTAAGGCTTATTGTGAAACAAGCATAACTCAGAGGCAGTTTGTGAAAACACTTAAAGCAGCGGGGCAATTCAGATAAGGATTAGGGTAGAAATACAGGCATACCAGAACGTTCCCTTCCTGCCTCCCTTGCAGGATTAGCCCTGTAAAGTGGGAAAAGATTTCTTCCGACCACCAGTTCTCCCAACTGCTCGGAAAAAAAAAAATTAACATCCGGTCCGGGAGAACCGGTGTGAACCGGTAACAGCCCACCTCTGCCTAAAACCCCAGTTCTCGTGACCATCGACTTGGAAGAAAAGCATTTCAGAGGTTTCGTTTGTATAGGTGGCCCAAGGTTAGGAACTGGCTGTTTTTCTTTCTCCCGTGGATTCTTTAAGCCAGATTATTCAGCTGGGATATTCCCTTCTTGATCCCTTTGGACCATTTCTGCTGGCCAATCCCATTTGTTCACTCGGAGAAGGGGAGTCCCGGGAGCTAGTCCTTTCCTTCTGTCCGGATGAGAGCAAGTCGGTGAGTTTCATCGTTCCCATGTCACTCTTCTAACGTTTTGTAGAGCGGTGTGTCTCAACCTTCTCCACTTTAAGAGGCGTGGACTTCAATTCCCAGAATTCCCAAACCAGCTTTCCCCAACCGCAGTTTTAAGAGTGTGAACTTTAACTCCACACCTCTTAAAGTGGAGAAGGTTGAGACACACTGATCTGCACAGTTGTGATGACCTGGGGCATGGCACAAAGGCAATGCGGTCAAATAATAAGTAGGAGTCTCTTTATTAGCTTCAACTTTGCCCCCAATGTCCTGGTTACCTTCTAGTCTGAAGAAAAAAAGCTCCCAGGAACAGCCTTTGGCTGCCGTGATTCAAATCCAAAACATGGTTAACAAAATTGTAACTATAAGTCCAATCAAGGCAAGATGAAGTAATTAATCCGGCAGGGCAGGAGCAAGAATTCCAGACATGAAGGAACAGCAGTAAATCAACCCAGTTGGGAGGATGCTGGGGACGCAGATAACCAAAGTCAACACAAGATAAACTCACATTTGTTCCCAGCAGCCATCATTCTCAGCTTCTTCTCCCTTAAACTTTCTTCCCAGGTTTTTCTAATGAAGGGAATCAGGGCCCTTTCCTCCCCCATAAGCCATGCAATCCATGTTGCTCCCTTCTCCGTTCCTCCCTGCCTGCCCTAGGATGAAGAGGGGGTGGGCCTGGGTCTTCCTCTGAACTCCCTCTCCCTTGTTCTACCTCTCCCCTGCTCTGCCCAGCCGGACTTTGCCCTTCCCCAGTTTCCTCCACAGCCAACGGAGCCACACTTCCACCCCGTCAGCTGTTTGTCTTCCTCTTCCTTGGATTCAGATTCCGACAGGGGCACGACAACAGTGTCCCACTGACCATTTCATCCACTCCCCGCTCTTCCCCTGAAATCTCTCTTCCCAGTATTTTGAAATCCTGGAGATACGAACTGAGAAAGCCACGCTGACTCTTACACTGACTGGCAGGGGAGTAATCACGTCCATTGCATGTTCGCTGGAAGAAGATGTGTTGAATATGGGATATGTGGTCGCCAAGGAAACCACCACATCGGTCTTCAAGGTACGGTCTCCTTCCCAAGGAAGTCAAGAACGTTATCCTATTATCCTATTCCCAAGCGAGGCAAATCATTGGGGGGAGTTTCTGTGATTGTATGCAAGCTGCAGGGAAATGCCGCCACTTGGTATTATTATTATTATTAGTAGTAGTAGTAGTATTAGTATTATTATTAGTATTATTATTAAAGATTTAGTCTTCAATTCGATACACAGTCGGGGACTGGCAAAAATGTAACAATTCAAGTCCAAACCAAAGACCCAAAAGTTGTTAAGGTAACATCTGAATATATAGGCAGTTCCAAGTAAGTTCTTTGCAAAGTCAGAATATTCAGGTCTGATATGTATCTAGGCAACCCTTTGGGTTATTATTATTATTATTATTATTATTATTATTATTATTTATTCAGATTTCTTCTAGCCACCCACTCTGATCCTACTTAAGCCGAGGTCAGGCTGTTTATTGTCATCTGCTGTGATCTAGCCATTTTCGATCGAATCGGTTAGTTAATCCTTTAGGGATTTCAAGCAAATCCTATCTAAAGTTTGCAGGGTCGTCTTTAAAATCAGGATGGGGGGGAAAATGAGAAGAAAAATTAACCTCCAGATTAATCTAGACGACAGGCCAAAATAATTCCTCTTGGCAGATTTTCAAGCATACTGATAGCCACAACACAACGGTGTTTGGTTCATCAAAGCAACCTACACCTTTATGAGCGATAAACTTTCAAAACTTTTTTTTTGCGGTGAGCAATTTCCCCAGATTAGAGTTGGGCCTATTTTTTTTGGAACAAAGGTTCTTTGAAATATTTAACATCTGAACCTTGGCAAGTTTAAGCCTTGTGGATTTCAACTCCCAGAATTCCCCAGATCTGAAGTCCACAAGTCCTTCAAAGTTGCTAAGGTTGAACATCCCTGATCTAAACCATATTACTGTTCTCATCAGTGACAGCTAGCAAAGATTTCTTGATCCTGTGTTCACAATTACTTTCCCACCGCTGTTTTCTTTCTGAATCCGCAAAAAGAAAATCCCACATTTTTGCCAAAGACAAACAGCATCTGTACTCTGCTGCTTAGGGGGAAAAAATGGCTTAATATTAATTTTAGGACGATGGGTTCTTTTGCAGATCGAGAACATTTCTCCTTTGGCCTTGAAATATTCTATCGTCTTGGATTCTCTTTCTCCGGACAGATATCAAGAGCTGCAGAAGTTTCCCCCATTCCTTAGCACACCAAGAGAAACACAAATAGTTGGTGAGGAAATGGGCCCCGTTTTGAGGGCTATTTTGTGTTAGATGTGGGTTGTGTTGCTTCATGGTTACAGTTCATATTTGAACAAATTCTCCAGAGGGATACATGTTCCAGTGATATGAATGGTCATGATAGGTTATCTTTATTATGGATCTTTTGGGGTGGCAGGACAAATTTAATGGGAAAAAATGCAATAATCTATCTATCTATCTATCTATCTATCTATCTATCTATCTATCTATCATCTATCTATCTATCTATCCATCTATCCATCCATCCATCCATCCATCCATCCATCCACCTACCTACCTATCTACCTACCTACCTACCTATCCACCCACCCACCTACCTACCTATGCAAATAGTGATCAAATATCTTTGGAACTCTGCAGCCATTGTAAATATATCCCAGGTGCCAAGCACCTGAACTGTTTGGTCACACAACTGTGGGGATGCTGTCATGGTCCTAACTGCAGGGACCAGTTGTAGGTCAAGCCGAGGACTACCTGTATGTACCTATACACCACTTAAATGAGAAGGAGACCGGGGCATTTATTAGAAGCTAAGAGTGGGATTGAAGTAACACACAGTGCAAACGAAGAATGACTAGGATTCTGAAGAGGGATGGGTTTAGTTTCCCGATTAGTTGGGTCCTAAATGTTCTTCCTGGTTAATATCCTGGTTTTTCTACTCGTTCTTGGATTTCAAGACCCGCTGTGGGAAGGACGCGGTCTCTTTCCTACTGGCCTTTTTACCTTTCCCAGGTACGCAAAACTACAGCGGCCTGAGCGTCTTCAGTATCTCCCCAATGCAAGGCATCATCGGGGTTGGGAAGTCTCAGGAATTCATGGTCACCTTCAGTCCCGATCACGAGAGCTTGTATTATTCCGACCGCATCCAGATCTTGCTTTTTGATAAGGTGAGCAGAGCAGCCTTCTGGTAACGAAGATGATGTGACATAACAAGGAAAAGTGATGAAGTGGGCCGAGAAAAAAGGTTCTCCTTAGGAACTCCAGGCATTCCAATTTCAAAGTGGCGACATTGGTTTTCCCTAGCTTGGTGTTTTCGCGTTAGCTTGGATGAAAACCCCCAGAATTTCCCCTTAGATGACCACCGAGTGACCCGGGGGGGCTGAGGAATGAGATATATTTAGTTGGGTTTTCAAGGATTTCTGGCTGTTTTCAACCTCGGGAACTTTAAGATGTGTGGATTTTAACTCTCAGAATTCCTCCTCCAGTCCATGTTAGCTTAGGAAGTCTGGGAGTTGAAGTCCCCACGTCTTAAACTTGCCAAGTTTGAAGACCCTTGGTCTAAATCTTCTTTTCCTTGGAAGGAAAGGGGATGGGGATAATATAGGCAAGTGATGGAGGGGCATTTTAGAAACCTCGAGCTGTTTGAAAAACTCCTTGCAGGAAATTATCCGGGTGATACAACTAAAGGGAGCAGCAAGGAACCATATCATGTATGTGGAAGGCGGCGAGCCACTGGATGTACCCTTTGAATCACTGGCTGTGCTAACCCCCATAGGTGAAGAACCCTCCAAAGCAGGTGATACAGCCTTAAAGAGGGATAAACTTGGTTCATCTTTGGCTTGGAAATGGCAGGGGGGAAATAAATGTAATTTCTTTAATATTTACCAATGCTTCCACAGGAACCCCGATTCGTGGTTGTTCAAAAGGTGCTTTTTCATTTTCAAAAGGCAACTGGGCTTCCTTTGTTTTTGCTTGAAGACATTTCGCTCCTCATCTAAAAGAAGCCTCTTCCATTCTGGTCGAATGGTGGAGAATGGAAGGAACCATCTGATCAGAACGGAAGACGCTTCTTGGATGAGAAGCGAAACGTCTTCAAGAAAAAACAGAGTCCAGTTGCCGTTGGAAAACAAAACAAAACGAAAGCACTTTTGGGACAACCTTCACCTGGATGTCCGAGAATCTCCACAGACGTTGATTAGCGGTTGATTATTATTATTTTTTTTATCAAAACCTGTTGTTCCTCCTCCTCCCCCCATCACCGACGGACAAAAATTGCATCTCTGCAGAAGCTGAGAAAGCCATCAACTCCATCCTGGTCAGCTTGAAGTGCGTGCAAACGGAGACTCTGGTGATCCCAGCCGTGCGGGAGTTGAAAGTCGGAGCCATACGGACGGCTCAGTTTGCATCCAAGAAGGTGTGATGGTCTTCAGGGGAAGTGGGTGGGTGGGGGGGGGGGACATTTATCAAAGCTAATTGTGGAATTCCGAAGGCAACTTCTGTTCCATGAGTTGATGGTTCTCACGGTCAGAAAGTTTCTCCTTATTCCCAGGTTGTATCTCTCTCCTGGGTCAGTTCCCATCCGTTGTTCCTTGATGGAGGCTTTCTCCTGTTAACAACCCTTCCTTTCCCCCCCCCTTTTTTTCCTTTTCGCAGAATGTCGAATTCACCTGGGAAAGCTTACAGGTTCTGCAGATGAAAGGATTCAGTGTGGACCCCGTCAAAGGAATGGTGGAACGTGGGCAGACCAAATCCATCATCGTTTCTTGGGTGCCCCCTGCTGGCTCAGATGTAGGTTGGCACGCTACAAAAGTCTTCCCTCGATTGAGGTTGTTGGCTGGCTTTCTCTCAATTCCCCCTTTAAATCAGTGGTTGCCAACCAGTGGACTGGGGACCACTGGTGGCCTGCAGGAAAATGTTGGTGGTCCGCAGAGAAATGTCACCCACCCCCCACAAAGCAATTAATCCAGGCTATGCGGGAACACAAGGCTGCGCTGCCCACCTGGCCCGCGAGAACACAAGGCTTGCATTGAGAACAACACCAGGTAGTGAGGGGAAGGGGGAAAGGGCGGAGGGGGGGAACTTGCCCCACTCATCCCACGCGCCTGGCCTGGGCACCGGGCTGCTTCTTTCCACTTCTTTCTTCTTCTGCTTTTGGCTGCACGCAAGGAAAGCAGCCAAAGTCTTTCTTTCTCTCCCCCAAACTCCGCCAGAAATGAGTCTTTGGGACCCTGCAAGGCCTCCTGCTCCAAGAGGCTGCACCGGCAAAGACTCATTTCTGGTGGAGTTTGGGGGAGAGAAAGAAAGACTTCTGCTGCTTTCCTTGCATGAAGCCAAAAGTCTCTCTCTCTCTCTCCACCTGAGAACGGAGCCAGAGACGGTATCCTGCAATGCCAAATAAAGAACGATCGATCGGTAGGAAAACAGGGCGGGGGATTTTCCTGTAGACATTTTTAGGGGATTTTTCCCAGGGTCTCTGGTCTGTGGGGATTTAAAATTGTGAGTTTGGTGGTCCCTGAGGTCCGAAAGGTTGGCGATCCCTGCTTTAAACTAAGTCTCGGCGCCCCGGGGATGGGACTCCGCTTGTCTGCATGGCTCGGTTTCCAGCATTTCACACAGCCCAGCGCCAGTTCACAGACCAGGGGGGTGGGGACTCCTGCTTTCAAGAGTCCCCCATATTCAGGGCCTCCTCTGTCTTGTCCCACAGCCCAATCAGCCTATCACCGGATCAGCCACGCTGGTTGTGAAAGGTGACGTGAAGGAAGTTTACGGCGTCTACTTCATGGGCCGGATCGTGACCAAAGAAACTCCAAACTGAAAAAATAAAATAAAATCTTCCCGGGGAGGAGGAAGCTTGAACGGAGGCTGTGCATCTTGAGTACATTCTGAAAAGGCCACCTGGAACATGGGAGGTTTTGACCCAAAATAGAATTCCGATTTTATATCTCTAGAATGCTTTGAGGCCAAACAGTATCTGTTCCCGCCCCCCCTTTCTTCTTCTTCTTCTTCTTCTTCTTCTTCTTCTTCTTCTTCTTCTTCTTCTTCTTCTTCTTCTTCTTCTTCTTCTTCTTCTTCTTCTTCTTCTTCTTCTTCGTCTTCTTCTTCTTCTTCTTCTTCTTCTTCTTCTTCTTCTGAGAAGGCTTCAAGCTGGATTGGAGACATTGCTTTTCCGTTCATTTCCGTTTCTGTTTGTTGACGAATAAAATTGGCCTTCCTGGCAATGCTTGAATTTGTTACCTTTTGGGATGAGAATGGGCTGAAACGAGAAGAAATGCCATCTAACAACTTGCTTCTGTTTGTGTGTGTTCGTTATGTATGTATGTATGTATGTATGTATGTATGTATGTATTATTTTCTTTTAATCCCTTGCGGGGTGGAGTCTGGGCAACTGAATGGAGCTGGCGGAGCGTTTTACTGGCCGGATGCCCCTCCTGTTGCCAGAGCAGAGTTTTTTCCCCCAGCAGATATATTCTCATTGTGTCCAGAGAGAGAAATATCTCCCTTCTACCTAGGATAGAACTCACAGCCTCCTGATTGTGAGGCAAGAGCTCCACCTCTAGGCCACCGCACCACTCCGTGTGTGTTTGTGTGTGTGTGTGTGTGTGTGTGTGTGTGTGTAGGTGGCTGGGGATTTCTGAGAGTTGTGGTCCACCCATCTTAAAAGTTGAGAAACTCTGCCATAAACCATGCGTTTTCAAACCATGTTGGCTGGTTTTGGGCAGGAGGCAGAGTCACCCAGGGACCAACCACGTTCTCCAGCAGAAACAACCTTGTGTGTGTTTTTATGACAAGGGTTCTCCTCCCCCTCACCCACCCCCGGCAAGTTGTTCCAGTCCTTTTGCAGGCAGTTATCCATCTCCACCGAGATACTTAATGATTGTTTAACTTTGCTGGCTGGTCTGGTCGGACATTTCCTTCCAGAGACTGGACCAATGAAATTAACTCCCAGGGAATAATTGCAGACTTTGGATGAGGCTATAAAAGACCATAATTACATAACTGGAACAGCCTCTACCGTCAGGGACATGGCCTCGGCATACAAATCACTCCAGCCAGCCGTTATGACAATTCATGTGCAAAATGCCATTTTTTTTTTAAATGCAAAGATTTGCAGACTTTCTTGCTCATAACCAGCCCAGCCAACTCCTTGGCTCAGATATGTGGACATCCTTTAGATATTTTCAGACTTGGATAAGTTCTTACGTCACTGGCATCCACCACGGCTGGCATAAAAAGCTCGTATGGGTTACATAAAACCCGATAAATTGTTGTTAGGTCACATTAAAGCAAACAATCATCGTGTGGAAATCCACCCAGCAGTGTCTCAAATGTTCTCTTCTCCTGCAAAAAGAGGTTTCTGTTTTTCTTTCTTTTTTTCTGGAGATGCTTGGGAAGGTTTTTCATCTTTCTCTTCGTAGTGTCTTTCAGCCTCCTTCATCCTTGCCTGGTAGCCAAGACTTACTGGTGCTTGCAATTCCTGATCCGAAAAAGCTCCCACAACGATTGGAAACCTTCCCTTGGGTTTTGAGCAGCGAAGCACGTAGGCCACAGGCCCCTAGAGAGGATGTGGTGCCATGAAGGAGGGGCCGTTTGAAGCTACAGGTATACACACCTGGTTTGGCTGGTTTACTCCTACAAAACTGTTAATGCATGAAAATTCTTCCCTTTGTTGGAAAGAAACTTCTGAGGGGGATTCTCCTTCGTCAGATCAAAGGAGAACTTGTAAGAATTGGGTGAGAGGGAAGAGACAAATTCCTTCCCTCCCTCCCTCCCTTCCTTTCTTCCTCCTTTTCTCCCTCCCTCCCTCCCTCCTTTTCTCCCTCCCTCCCTTTTCTCCCTTCCTTCCTTTCTTCCTTCCTTCCTCCTTTTCTCCCTCCCTCCCTCCCTCCCCGGGACAGGCAAAGGTAGAGAAACCTTTGCAGGAAGCAAAGTCGTTCACTCTGTTGGGATTCAACCTTGAAGCTCTGTGTGGACTTTGTACTTCGGTTGGGTTTTTTCTTTTTCTTTCCCCAGTTAATTTGGCACTTTAGTTGTTTGGCAGCAATTATGGGCTGGGAATGAACATAATTCCCAGCGTTGCAATAAGACAAGAGTTGTTTTAACTAAGCGTGTGCTTAATTACGGTCCCGGGAAGCCTTGGTCAGAACACAGACATAAGGGTCGTAAGTCGAGGACTACCTGCGACAGGGTCCTTCTGCATTCAAGCTAATGTAAGTGAGTTCCTTAGAGTCATCCAGGCATGGCCTGCCTCTCCCTCAACCTGGAGAATCTTACCTGGGCAAAAGAAAATTAGCCCGGGAGTCTTTTAGGCTTGGAGATCTGTGGAAGGTGATAACACAAAAATGGCTTAAATTCCATTTCCATTCAAGAACTCCCTGATCAAGATCATTTCCCCAAAAACAACGGGGGCCTCACGTACAGTTCTTGAAAAAGGCATACCTCTCACCATTTTTCCCCTAAGGGGCCATTTGATCACCTAACACGTTTCCAAACAAGGCTGCATTTCCCCGCCCTGCCCCCTTTCTTTCTTCTTTCAACACCGCCAACCTCAGGGCCACACCTGGCTATTTTATAGATGGGGGAAACTACAACGGGGTCAATCTCTTCTCCAAGGCACCTGAGGCCAACAACAAGAAGCAACGGAGGGAAAACTAATCAGAGAGAGAGAAAAACAACCTGAAAAGAGGGAGAAATTTTCTGGCAGCGAGAACAATCGAATAACAGTAGCCTTTAGACTTATCTACCGCTTCACGGGGCTTTTACGGCCCTCTCTAAGCGGTTTGCAGAGTCAGCCTATTGCCCCCTAACAATCTGGGTCCTCATTTGACGCACCTCGGAAGGACGGAAGGCGGAGTCAACCTTGAGCCTGGTGGGATTCGAACTGCCAAATTGCCGGCAGCCGGCAGTCGGCAGAAGGAGCCCTGCAGTACTGCAGTCTCACCACTGCACCACCACGGCTCATAAGATTTAATTATGATTAATTGAAGTTGTGGGTGCTTTGATACTGCAGGTTTTTAAGACGAGACTGGACAGTCATTTGTCTGAAGTGGTATAAAGATTGGATTAGACGGCCTCTAAAGTTCTCTTCCAACTTGGTTATTCTGGAGTTTCATTTATTTTATTTATCAGGTTTCTGTCGTGCCCATCACATCCAGAGGCGACGGAACGTGGATGTAAAACAAACTGCATTAATCAGAGTTAAAATTAAACAATCACATGTAAGTTAACACAGCTGTCCCTTGTCTCGTTCTCATTTTCCTCGACTCGTGATATTAATACTTCCAATTTCTCAACAACGAGGAGCGAATGAAACAGGAGAGGAATAATCCAGTTCAGTCGTCTGCCAAAGATATCTGATCCCGCTTTGCCTCGTGGCTACCCGGGAGGATCTTGATTGTCAACTGAAAACAAAACACGGTGAGATAAATAGCTTTGGTATAAATTGTCAAGTTTCTTGTGTCGCAACAAACTTCCTTCACAGGTACCCACTTGCCTAAAACTGCCATTTGTCAGGAATGGTGTAGGGTCTCCCGCTTGGGCTGGGGAGGGGGTTGGACTAGATGACCTACAAGGTCCCTTCCAACTCTGATTATCTGTTATCTGTTATGTCTCAGGCTCTGCTCCTTTCTGTAATCCTGGCTTTCGCCTTTGGTTGATAGTTGAACTGGTTAAAAGTAACTTCTTTTTTTCCCCCCTTTTCTTTTGACTAGAACTCTGCATTGTGGGGATTTAAAAATGGGGGAAGTTGATCCAGAGAATGAATGGCACAAGCAGCCGGCAATCAAGACTATGAAAAGGACATTTCCTGCAATTTCTTATGAAACGGGTAAGGAATTTTTCTGTGGGATCCTTGGGGCTTTTTGACTTGTCTGGTTTTCTTGCAGGCGTTTCATTACCAAACTAGATAACATCGTCAGACTCAACAGCGATCAGAATTGGTTATTTGTAAGCATTATCCCTGCTACACCCTTCAGTTGGGAAATGTCTCTTGTTCCAAATGGTTAATGCCTTTGTTAATTCAGTAAGCTGATGACTGAGACGAAGACACATCCCTTCCTTTGCCACTTATCGCCTGCTTGAATGCTCTTCGGCACCCGCCATTTTGTTTGACATTTCCCAGAAACGCATGTTTCATGAGGGCTAGAAACATGTTCTTATTTTTTCTAAGTGAAGGCGAGAGGAACGCTGAAAGAAATGAAAGCGTTTCCCTTTCCTCTCGGAAAATCAGATAAAACCATAAATGTGAAGAAAAAAAATTATGATAAGTGTACTAACTATGTTTAATGAATTTAGGAATATAGTTGAAACGAACTATAAGGATTGTTGTAAAAAGATTTAACATCAGTTTCTATGATTAATTGAATAGATTAATTTAATTGAAATTATTAATTATTTGATGTAACTGAAGGGGAAAGCGCCATGCAGAATCCGGCCTAAAATGCATATGTGTTATGTAGTTGTGAGATCATTGTTATTAATTTTTTAGGTGATAATTAAAAAGTCAATTATTATTGGGAATTAAAGAGGAGTTAATTGAATGATGTGTAAGGTAAAGGGGTCGTTCACTCAAATTGGTAATTGTGGGGAATTTTTTTTTGAATAGTTTGACTTGGGATGGAATTTTTGAAATGATGAAATAAGAATATGCGATGAAATTGGAAACCTGACAGATAAAAGCATACAGTATAATGAATATGAAGATATGAGAATTATTTCAAGTAAAAAGAAATAGGTTAAGAAATGAATAGGAAATATATAAAATAAGTCTGAGAGAAGTATTTGAGAAAATTTATAGAAAATGTGTGATGTAATGATAGAATATGAAATCAAATGTGAAAGATGGATAGGTAACCAAGGTCATGTTTGTATGGAAATGTGAAAACCTGGAATCATGCTGTTCACTAAAAAAAAAATGTTTTTGAAATGTGAAAAAATAAAAAATAAAATTACAAAAAAGAAAGAAAGAAAATAGGATAAAATCCAGGTTTAAAGGATAGAAAGAGCTATTTTCCACAGAATTGAGATAAAACTTGTGGGAACTTATGCCTGGAGCAGTCTGAGATATAGGAGTTAGTGGAATTTCTATTAGCTAACAAAAATTCAGGTCACCTCCAGTTTCGCAAGCGAAGGTATAAATAGTCAACACCTTGTACCCGTATGGATAGATGTGAATCAGCTCTCTTTAATGACATAATCTAAATAATGTTTACCTACAGCCATGAGTTGCTTTTTCTCCTGTTGTAGTTTCTGTTGATCAAACAACTTACTTATTAAAAGATATATATGTACATATCACCATGACTTTTAATCAGCATTTCCTCTGGCCTTGCAGAGTTTCACATTTTGGAAACACAAATAAATGATTCGTGCTTAAACCACTGTTTAGTCAAAAGACCCCTTTTTAAAAAAAGAAAAAAGCTCATAAGATCTTAAAGCAGATGCCACATTTC
>NW_020769387.1:3646858-3656927 GCF_900518735.1 Pseudonaja textilis | reverse complement strand
CTTCCTTCCTTCCTTCCTTCCTTCCTTCCTTCCTTCCTTCCTTCCTTTCCTTCCTTTCCTTCCTTCGCTCTTTGCCTTCCTCCCTCTCTCGTGCTTTCTCTCCTTCCTTCTCTTTTATCCCATCGTTTTATCCCTCCCTCCCTCTTTGAAATCCCACTCACGGACTTTTCCCCTTTTCTCCCCACAAGGCTTATCCTGCTCACCGTGTTTGTGCTCCTGATGTGTGGGATTGGAGCCAGCTGTGCCAAGTTCTGCTGCCGCACCAAGCACCCCCTGCGCCAAACCTTCCCGCCCCATGCACACGACCTCACCGTCATCCCCATGGAGCACGACAGCACCGCCCACAGCACCGTCACCTGTAAGTAAACCACGACGGGCTTCTCTTTTCTGGGCCTTCTCTAAAAATCCCGGAGTTTTAGGCGTGATAGAATAGAATGCAGAATAGAATAGAATGCAGAATAGAACAGAACAGAACAGAATAGAATAGAATTCTTTATTAGCCAAGTGTGATTGGACACACAAGGAATTTGTCTTGGTGCAAATGCTCTCAGTGTAAGTAGAATAGGAATAAGAATAGAATAGAATAGAATAGAATAGAATAGAATAGAATAGAATAGAATAGAATAGAATAGAATAGAATAGAATTCTTTATTGGCCAAGTGTGATTGGACACACAAAGAATTTGTCTTGGTGCAAATGCTCTCAGTGTACATAAAAGAAAAGGTACCATTCGCCAAGAGTCAAGACTCATCAGGTCCAACACTTAATAATAGTCATTGGGTACAATAAGCCATCAAATCGTATGAGGAAACAGTCCATATAAATCGTAAGGATGCAAGCGACAAAGTTACAGTCATGAGGGGAGGGGTGATAAGGAATGATGAGAAGGTTAATAGTAATAGTAGTGCAGACTTCGTAAATAGTTGGACAGTGTTGAGGGAATTAGTTGTTTAGCAGAGTGATGGCGTTGGGGGAAAAAATTGTCCCTGTGTCCAGTTGTTCTGGTGTGCAGGGCTCTATAGTGTCGTTTTGAGGGAAGGAGTTGAAACAGTTTATGTCCAGGATGTGAGGGGTCTGTAAATATTTTCACAGCCCTCTTTTTGACTCATGCAGTATACAGGTCCTCCATGGAAGGCAGGTTGGAAGTAATTGTTTTTTCTGCAGTCCTAAGAATCCTCTAAAGTCTGTGTCTGCCTTGTTGGGTTACAGAACCAAAGCAGACAATTATAGAAGTGCAGATGACAGACTCAATCTATAATAATAATAATTATTATTATTATTACTATTATTATTACTATTATTATTACTATTATTACAGGACAGCCTAATGTTCTGCTTCGTTGTTTTGACAGCCTACAGCTCTCTCCAGTACCCTCCCAATGTCTCCCTGCCTTTTGGAGACCCGGATAGGAATGCCACCTGCCCTCCAGCCTACAGCCTCTACGCCATAGAGATGCCCCCCTCTTACGACGAGGCCATCCGGATGTCCAAGCCTCACGCCGAGACTCTGTCCGTGGGCCAGAAACCAGAGAGAGGCGCCTGTGAACCAGCAGCCTCGCCCAAGTTGCCCGAATCACCCCAAAACTGCCCCAGGGAGGGGCAAGAGAACACGGGGGACGCCTCTACGTCTTCCCCCGAGCAGTCGTAGTGGGGTCTCTCTTCGATAGGGGAACGAGAGAATACGGACCTAAGTCACGGGCGGAGGAGGAAAATTTGTATCCTCTGGACTGGGATCTAGCATCTCCCGCCACTTCTGAGTACCGTTGGGACTTTTCGAGGTGATGGAAAGAAAATCCTTGCCTCCCGCGTCTGAATTTTCCAAGGTGAAAACTAACAAGCCTCATCTGCCTTGAGTGCATTGGATTAGCAGAAAATGGCATTTTTCACCCTTATAACCGTTGCAGCATTCGGCCGCTGGACTTAAAAGGGGTCTGCATCCTGCCGTCGGGGTGGGTGAAATGAAAAAAAAAAAAAAACGAGAGCCAGTACAGATTAATCTCTCTTTCTTCTGGGAAGACTGGATATTCTAGCAAATTGCTGAAAGATGGGATTCGTTGCTATGTAACGGCCAAGCTTGGACCCAGAGCCCTTTTTTAAAAAATAAAGTAAAATAAAATCCCTACTTCTGCTTTCGACAGACTGAGCAATGTTTTCACGATACCAAGGTTGGAAACTTTTGTCGGGTTTTGAATCCTAAATCCAGACCAGAATATCGTTTCTCGGTTCCTGTGGGCTCTGATTCCCTCGTCTCCTCCGAGGACGGGTTGCTGTGTCCAACTGGAATATGAACTTTGCGTTGGGAGATTTGGATTTATAGGACAGCGCCATCTTTTCGCCAAGAAGCCCTTGTTGTATTTTGAATCTAGCACGAAGCATTTTGTATTTTAGGTATTCGTCTTAAAAAATGTTTATGTTTATCTCCCCAGCTCCTTCTCTCTCTGTATCTGTTGTAAATAGAAGGTCAACTTATTGGGAGAATGCTTATATAAATATTCCCCTGAATAGTTTTCTTTTCATTGGCAGAAATTTGGGGGCGAATCTGAAATGGTCTCCAATATTCGTCACCTTTACGGAACATGTTTGTTTTGCTGTGTAGTTTTCTATTTCAGGGGTCTTCCAACTTCGCAGCTTTCAGACATGTGGATTTCAACTCCCAGAATTCCTCCTCCAGTCCATGTTAGCTCGGGGATTCTGGGAGTTGAAGTCTTAAAAGTTGCCAAGTTTGAAGACCCTTGTTCTATTTGAATTATTCCTTGCCCCTGGAGCACCCTTGTTTTGCAACAGAGGGAGTCCTCAACTTACGAGCACAATTGAGCCCAACATTTGCACGGCTAAGCGAGGCATCGGGTTAAACGAACTATGTCTGTTTTAGTAGTTACCATTAAAAAAAGGAGGGAGGGAGGAAGGAAGGAAGGAGATCTGGAAGAGCAGTGCAGCAGTTTGGAAGCGAAAGTACATTCCAACTCTTCTCTTTAAAAGAGTGTAACTAAAATACCAGAGTTTTTGCCCACGAATATGTTTAATTGGAGAACGTGATTGATGACACCCAGCCCGTGAAGGTGCTCAATTGGAGAATCTGATTTATGACACACCCAACCTGGGGGGAGGGGAAAACAGGGTCACAGGGGACTGTAAATGATGTAGGCCAGAGTCGGCTTCATACAGGGCAGTGCCAGTACGTCGCCTGTAATGAATCCTTTGAGGTTTTTTGAAGTTTGGCTCGAGAATCGTGATTTAATTAGGGCGATTGCTGGAATCCTGACGAAAGACTCTTGCTGCGGACCAGGGCTGTGACTTCACGTGTTGTTATTTGCCGTCCAGGTTCTGCCACGGTCTCTTACCCCCCTTCTTCTTGGTATCGCCGGAGAAAGAGAAAGCAAAGATAGGGGAGACGAAGCCAAAAAGTTTCGCGGAGGTCTTACTGAGTCAGTTTGAAGGATTCGCCCGTCATCATGGCCACAAATTCTAGGAAGGAAGGAAAAACAAAATCTAGAGCAAGAAGGTAGAAATGTCCTTTTTTAAAACCTGTGTCCTTCCTTTCTTGCCTTCCTCCCCACCCCCCCAAAAAAAACATGTTGACAGAATGCCACGAAGGCTGGCGCTTAGCAGTAATTTTTCCACCCAGGACTCAGCCCTTCTGTTAGGCTAAGAGAGAGTGGGCCTGGTTCTTCATCTGTACTCCTCCTCCCTTGTTCTGCCCAGTCAGACCCAGTCAACTGTCCGGCGCATGACACAATACTGTCATTAGATGGTCGCTTAAGGCCAGGGTTTCCCAGCCTTGGCCAGTTTAAGTGAACCTTGGACTTCAACTCCCAGAATTCCCCAGCCAGCCTGATATGACCAATTCCATTGTATACATGATGGACAACGACAATAAAGGTTTCGAATTTATTTATGTAAGCATCTTCCCACGTAGGTCTCCGATAAGTTGTCGTTTATCCCACCAAATCGGCCCATGGCTCTACATCCATGTTAAACCAACTCAAAAGTTAAAGGCAGTGTGAAATCAAACAGCAAAGAAGTCAAAATCCACCCCCCCACCCCCACCTAATTTGAAATCTCGGAATAAGCTTAAAGAGAGTAGGTGAAAATGTCAAGCCAATGTGTTTATGGCAAAATAAATAAATGTATTTTGCTGTGGTAGGTGAATCAGTTTCTATCCAGATGGCGCCTTCTGGTGGACAATTGGAGGCATGGCGGGCCTGTTTGCTTTGCTGCTTTCCCTATCATTTCCGAATTCCGTCTTTTTAGCCTCAGATTTAACCAGGCTGCGCGAGAACTCTGGCATTTGAACTCCAAGGCATCTCATGGGGGAAACTGTTCCTATCTTTGCATAAGATAAAAAAAACAGGCAGTTAATCAACTTGTTTATGGCAAACATCGGCAGAGGTGGTAACGGTTTCGTTTGTAACTCTTTGTTTTTAAAAGTAAAGTCTACCAGTCCAGCTAAGTGCGAAGATGGAAGATGGAACCAAGTTTAAAAGGAAGGAACAGGTGTGCAGCATTAACAGTTTCATCCGTATAACAAGCCAGCATCTAAATTCTTCCAGAGGAAGATATCCTGACAGGCAGCGTAGAGAAGTAAGAGCTTTTAATTTCAAACTACTGTAACTGGAAGATGGGGAGAGGGTGCCAAGTATTTCTTCACAGTATTGTCATAGGATTGCCATGAAAACTGCACACGTGTATCCCTATGATCTCCATCCTTTATTCACCTGTTCAATGTTCAGAAGTAGCACTTCCATTTTTCCCTCCCTATCTATCCTCTTTCCTTTCGGCGTCGAGACCTTTTAGACTGTTGACCTGCAGGCCAGGAATTGTCTTTATCTGTTCTGGGAGCCTTTGATAAATTAGTCTCGCTTTCCATAAATTAAAATCATTGCGCCGTCTTGATTTATGTAAAACTGACTCGAAAGTGTACGTTCTTCAAGGCAACCTTCTGGCTCATGTCATTGGACGACAGCATTGGTGGTATTCCATTTTTTTTACTACCGGTTCTGTGGGCATGGCTTGGTGGGCGTGGCAGGGGAAGGATACTGCAAAATCTCCATCCTCTTCCCCATGTCAACTCATAAAATACTTCTCTGGTCTTTCTAGAGTTGCCAGCAGAAAGGGAAGAGGGGAACAGTGCGGTAGCTTGCAAACCAAAACTGTATTCCATAAATGTTTTCAAAGATAGTAACTAGGAGACGGAAGTTTCTGCCTTGCAAAATTCTAACTGGACAGCATGATTGATGACTCTGGGCTATGGAGGTGTCCCATTGGAGAGTATGAATTACGATACACCCAGGCAGTGCTGGCATGTTAACTCCCAATAAATCCTTTTTAAGTTTTGGAAGTTTGGCTCGAGACTCATGATTTCAGAGGTGGGATTTGCCGGTTCTCCGAACTACTCAAAATTTCTGCTACCGGTTCTCTAGAACCGGTCAGAACCTGCTGAATACCACCTCTGGATCAGGATGGGTAGGGATTATGCTTCCAGTACCTTCGTAGTCGATGGTCCCATCCCCATCCTTGTCAGCTTCCTTCATCATGAGTTCAGCTTCGTGTTCGTTCAGCGGTTCTCCGGCGTTCATCAAGACGTATCTAAAAAGGCAGAGAACAGGAGAAGGCTTGAAGTCACCCCTTCTCTCCTCTCCTTGGGCCGCTGTGTCTGACTCCATCACTTTGGCTGCTTACTTGAGCGTGTCCCACTCAATGTAGCCCTTGTGTTCTTTGTCGAAGACTTTAAAGGCAGCTCGGAGTTCCTCGTCCTGATTTTTGGATTTCTCGTGGTAAATGCCCATCAATACCAGAAACCCATCGCAGTTGAAGGTGCCTTTTTCTGGGGGGAAAAAAAAGAGACAGAGGTCAATCAAATCTGCATAGACAGAGGGATAGAATCAAGATCGCACGAAGTGTTAATACCGCTTTATAAGGCCACACTTGGAATACTGCGTCCATTTTTGGTCGCCACGGTTTAAATAAAGATGTTGAGACGCTAGCAAGAATGCAGAGAAGAGCCACGAAGACGATTAGGGGATTGGAGGTTAAAACATACGAAGAACGGTTGCTGGAACTGGATGTGTCTAGTTTGACGAAAAGAAGTACTTGGGAGGGACATGATAGCAGTCTTCCAATATCTCAGGGGTTCCCACAAAGAAGAGGGGGTCAAGCTATTCCCCAAATCACCCCGATGATAAAACAAGAAGCAACGGATGGAAACTCATCAAGGAGAGAAGCAACCTAGAACGAAGGAGAAATTCCTGACAGAAAAATGAATCATGCCTCCAGAAGTTGTGAATGCTCCAACACTGGAAGTTTTTAATAAGAGATTGGATTTTATCTGAAGTGGTGTACAGTTTCCTGCCTAAGCAGGGGGTTGGACTAGAAGACCTCCAAGGTCCCTTCCAACTCTGTTATTCTATCCTAGACTTGTTCCCGATCAACTTCATTTTGGCTGCCATCTTTTTGCAGGCAGCGACGGGGCCTTCCCACAAAAGTTTGAGGACACAGAAGGAGACAGGAGGGTCACCAGCAACGTCCTGAGGTCCCTAGGTGGAATAGAGAGGAATACGATGCCTACTTTTAAAGGCTGTTGCAGCTGATCTCAGTTATGGCTCACCTCAGAAAGTAAGAGAGGTCAGGAGGATGGGAGACCACCGGGAAATTTTGACTGGTCAACTGGAAGCCAAAGAAAACGAAACCCTCAGAAAACCACAATAATAAACTTTGGGCTAAAGTCACCGGGAGTTGAGCTTTGCTCAAAGGAGGTTTTAAACATGAATATCACTAAAATATCCCGCATAACATTAGCAGAGCTCAGTTTGATCAATCTTTCCGGAGAACTTCAGCTCAATAACTGCTTGCAAGGATTGGGGCCTTATTGCAATGTGATTTCTTTTTTAAATTATTTTAATATTAAAATCCAAAGTTCCCATTTTCTTTTAAGTAAGCTGTCTATTTTTGTGTGTAACCTTTCAGCACCCGGGGACGTTTGCCATTTATTTTGCCTTCTGGGAAATTACGCTTTGGCTGATCTTCCTTAAAACATGGAAGAGACTCAATCTGCTTACAGTTTCCAGAAACTTCTGTGTTAGATGAAATTTGCATAAACCTCTTCAAAGAAGTCACAATTTGTCCTCAATGGGGAGTGGGGGTGGGTGGGTGGGAACCCCTTTTCCCCTTCCAAAAGAAACCGTTTGCATAATCATTCATTTACAGCCAGGCTGTTGTGCCGTGTCAAGCTTGTAAATACAACTCCGGTGATGATGAATGGAAAGAAATCAGCCAAAAAAACAAGCAATCCATTTCCTGAAACTAGGAAAGAAGGTCTTTCCTTGTGGGAAGGGGAAGGAAAGCACATCCGAAGGATATGCGCGGCTCAGGAAGATGGGTCTTTGCGTATGGAACTCCTGAAAAATCCTAGCAAAGAAGCTGCGACAGCCAGATTATCAGACAAGGATCAAGAGAACGGTGAAGGACACGGCATTCTGGAGGACACCAATGGTTCTTGCGGAACCTAAGGCAGCCCCCTCGGGACGGCCGCCCTCTTACTGTCTTTGTCGACGTCCTTGGCCATGTTGGCGAGGTCTCGCTTGGTGGGGTTGATGCCGATCAAACTCATCAGGCTTTCCAAGTCGTCCGTCTTCACCAAGCCGTTCCCTTCTTCGTCAAACATCTCAAAGATGCCTTTGTATTCGGTGATCTGCTCCGGGGTTAGAGTTCCTGCCTGTGGTGGGAAGAAAGACAGCGTGAACGTTAGACAAAAGGAAGAGTAGGCTTTGGGTTGGCTGAGATGCTGCTTCTCCTAGGGGGCCAATTGTGGCACTGAAGATTTAAAGAAGGAACAGCCAGGTCTTCACAGCCTTCCAGAAGGCTAAAAAAATTAAGGGTCCCTCTGATCTCCAGTGGCGATCGAAACGAATGGAGCAGCCACAAAGGAGGTCTCATCAGTGGGCAACACTTAACAGAGAGGATCTGGAACATATCCTGTCAGGGTTCCGACGGATGCCCTAATTAATTCATGAGCCTCGAGCCAAGTTTCAAAAGAAATCCAATTATTTATTAGGAGCAACATGTCGGCACTTTTCCCAAGTGCAGTCAGCTCTGCCTCACGGAATTGACTGCCCACCTATGACCCTGTTTCCCCCCTCCTCCCAGGGTGTGTCATAAATCACATTCTCCAACCGAAGCACATCGGTGGAACCCTGACACACCCATCCTATCAAACTTAGTAGGATGGGCAGATGCCCTACAGAAGAGGTGGCCCCACGAGAAACCCAACCCTATGCCCTGTAGGGCTTTCAAAGTGGTAACCAGCACCTTGAATCACACCTGGACAGCGACTAGAAGCCAGTGCAATTCACGCACCAATGATGTTACTCAGGTGAACTTGTTGCCAATGCATTCTGAACCAACCACAGTCCCTGGATGGTCTACAAGGGCAGCTCCACCTAGAGCACATTGCAGTAATCCAAATGGGAAGTGATTAAGGCATGGGGGACTCTTGCGATCACTGATCTACTTAAAAAAAAAACATTCACAAGGTGACCTGAAATATAATAATTCCCAGCCGTGGCTGGAAATATTTCCTTTGGGGAAGTAAAACAGATATCAAAAGTCAGAGAAGGAAATCATGCAAAACAGGTGCGATTGCATTCTGCAAAAAAAAAAAAAAATGTAGGAGATTAAGCGTCCTTGATGTCTCGTAACGTGAATGTGACCGTTCCCTTCGCCTATACACACCGATAGACTTTATTTTGGCAAATAGTAGAAAATGAATCATTTTCGATGGTCAGACGTAGCCTTTCCAGCCCTACTGCCAGTTCCACTCACTTGAGGAAAGTCGGTTTCTAGGATTATGAGAAAAATAAAAAATAAAATTCCCTTCTCGGCTTATTTTACTGACTCCGAAAGACGCCTGCCGAAGCATTGCCAATTCCCTGCATTTTTAAATCAAAATCAACAGTGCGTGCTTCACACAACGCGCACCAAAATGCCCCTTACTAAAATGCAGGGAAAATACATTTTGAAATTTAGGAGCAGCAAAATAATCACTTTATGCCCCTTTCCAAAACTATTGTGATTTTTCTCTTTTAGAATTGAAATGCACACGTCTAGCCTTTTTATTCATGCCGGTATTCACCAATTTTCCAAACGACTGCAATTTTTTAAAATCCATTTTTTTTCTTTTTATCCCTTCTTTCCTGCACCTTTTCTCTTCCTCGTCATCTTTTCCTTTCTCGAGGTGTCAAATCAAACATTTACTATGGTTACAGAGTCATAATAAACATCTGCAATAGTTAAGCCAACTCAAACAAGTTTTCAGACTCCGGAACCGGAGGAATTTCAATACAGAGGCACAGAACGATACAACCTGTTCGTTCAGGATAAGCAACACTTATTAACCAGGACATTCTTCTGCAAAAGATGAATAAAAAACTACTTGGAATTCTCTTAGAGAGATCCCCACGAAAGAGGATGCTATGGCAAAAGAGCTCCACTCAGCCATCCAGCCAAGGATAGACGCTTGGATGAAGGGAAATATTTTTTTGCAGAGGTTTCCCTTCCAGCTGTTTTAGAATGTTGTAGTTAGGGGTAAAATCTCATTTTAAAAAAAAAAAATCTGCCAATTGATTGGAAACTAAAGACCCACAAACTGCAGAGCAGCTGGAAGTTCCTGTCCGGAGAGAAAGTTTTTTTTAACATTTATACGTGGTTAGAAACTTACCATTTTCTTGGTATTTTCCACCCTGGATGGCACCCTTTAGCTAACTGGTGGTGGGATAGGACATGCGGGCAGAAATGGTGGGGAAGCTATTCATTTGTACGGTTAAGGAGAGAGTGCAGGAGTCTTTAATCCCAGGGGAGGAAGGATATTGGTAGCCTTTTATGGGAATGAAAGGTGGAGGATCCTATTTATGGGGCAAGAATTTGTCTTAATGCCACTGCTAAGCCTTGAAGAAGGTCTTGCATTGAAATGGTGCATCTGCTTTGCTTGGGGCGGAAAACTGGAGCTCTCTGGGCAGATGGCAAAACGACTTCCTTCCTTCCTTCCTTCCTTCCTTCCTTCCTTCCTTCCTTCCTT